>RJWH01000030.1:0-269326 GCA_004363575.1 Solenodon paradoxus
ATTGGAGGGTGGGTGCATGTACAGTGCGTGATCAAGACTCTGATTGATTGCTAGTGCGCGTGATCAAGGCTCTGACTGGTTACTAATTGATTGGTTGCTAATATTCTTGGTTGCTAATGTTTATGCTTTGTTTATGAAATAGGGAGGCAACCGTTAGGCAAACAGGGCAGTGGCTGAGGTACCTCTGAGTGTAATTTTCTGTTGGATTGCATCAGCCTGGCTTTGTGGCCTGGCCCAAGTCCCCAACAGAGGTGATACTTGGTTTTTTGTTTTGTTTGCTTTGGTTGTTTAAAGGAATGGCGCAGGCAGGAATGAAGGTGAGCAGAGGCGGACACGAAGAATGAGGAGGAAGCAGCATTTTATTTAATTTAGTTGTTCATCTCGGTTGCTTCCTCCAGCCCCGGGATGCAAACCCAGGACGCAAACCTGGGACACAAACCTGGGACCTTGGGATGTACGTGGACTGCTCCCATCTACTATTTCACCACATGGTTACTTCGTAAAATCAATTAAAAACCATGAAAAGCATAGAGACAATGATAACATAGGGAAGTAAAAATGTTAATAATACTCAATATCTTTCAGAATCTATTTACCTGTATTTGACGTCATTTCTACGTGCATATGAGCACACATGCATAAACATAAAGAAATACACCACAATGCTTTTATTTTTAAGTCTCTGAGAAATAGCTCTGTGCATTTTACTATATCCTGAAAAATCTTTGTTAATTTATCAGCACAAGCACTGTTATTCAAACTGAGTTACTACAACTTAAAATGACTTTTTTTTTTTTGTGGGGTGGGGCAGAATCTCTAGTAGCAGTGTTATATAGGAGTCTGATATTATTTATCCTCAAGGTTAGGGGGAAGGAGAGGGTGATTAGAGAGAGGCATGCAGTCTTATCGCCACTGACTCTTAGTATAGATTCACTCACATGACCCTGCCAAACTAATAGACATTTTCCTCGGAATGATGCCAGAACATTCAAACACACCCACCATCTCTCTTCTCTATTCCACCCTAGTGTGAATTTCTTAAAAAGAATTCCTGCAACCCTTCCAATCTTCTCTTTTCTCATCTCTTTACAGCAACGCTCCTTCAATAAGCTTTCAAACTAGGTGTTTAAGTCTCGTCTCGATCCAACTCCTCCTTTCATCTTGGTCAACTTCAGTGAAAATAGTTCTCAAATTCAACAACCAGAATTCAGTGTCTTTCTACCTTTTTTCAACTGCCAGCCACCACACTATTGTAGCTTTCTACTATGACACTTGTCACTCCTTCTGAGTCTCATTTGCTAGATCCTACTCATTTTCTGAGCTTCAAACAGGTCTTAACTTTCAGACCTGGAACCAACCCCTTTGATATCCTACTGCATACCCCTAGATCCATTTCTCTGCTTCTCTAAGAGTTTCTCTTAGGTCCTTGGAACATGAATTGCCAGGAATTTAACATTCTTAGCAGCATCCTTCAACTAATGAGGGTAGGAATTTCTGGATAAATACTGCAGTCTCATCTCTTGGTGGGAAAATTTCGATGTGTATTCTACGTAGTCCTTCAGAGGGTACCCTGTGGAGTTGAACTCTAATTGTCCTCAGTGGCAAACAGCTTAAAAATACACCCTCTAGTCCTTTCATTGGCTTTTCTTCTTTCTGTGATCCCATTTCCTAGTTAAATTGGATTCAAGTCCTTATCTTCGTTGTTTTCTGGTAATCTCAAATTAAGAAATACCTTTTCTTTCTTAATAAAGTTTACTCCTTTGATGAGTAGGGATTCTTAGTCCTAATTTATAAGATGCTAACATATTTTGACAGCTTTCAAATATATACACCCAGGCAGGTTCTTCTTGTGAATGTGAGTCTAGTATTTCTGGCTGACAATAAAACATCTTTACTTGGATAGCCAATAAGCAGACCTTTGTATATCCTTTTCAGAAAAATGTCTCTCCAGTTCCTCTTTCCATTTTTTAAAATTGGGTTGCCTATTTTACTGTTATTGAGTTTTATGAATTTTTTGTGTTTTTTGGATATTAAGTCCTTGTCAAAAATATGGAATGCCGGTATCTTCTCCAAGTTAGTAGGGTGTCTTTTTGTTTTGGTGATGTTTTCCTTTGCTGTGAAGAAACTCTTTCGTGTGTTGCAATCCCACTTTGTTTTTCTTTTTGTTTCCCTTGATGCTTCAGCTGAATCCCCAAAGCCCTCTCCAAATGTGATGTCATGGAATGTCTTTCCTATGTTGTCACCAAGAATTGGTCCTATTCTGTCTTATGTTTAAGTTTTTAGTCCATTTTGAGTTAATTTTTGTCATGGTGTTAGTGAGTGATCTAAGTTCAATTTTCACATATGGCCATCCAGTTTTCCCAAAACCATTTATTTCTCCCTCATATATTTTTGACTCCTTTGTCATATATTAACTGACTATATGCATGTGAGTCAATTTCTGGTGATTTAGTTCTATTCCATTGATCTAGGTCTCTGTTACAGTATTTTACCTTTTTGATCACTATCACTTTGTAATATAGCTCAATGCCTATATGTGTAACCCCTCTGGATTCATTGTTTTTTTTTCTCATAATTATTTTGACTATTTGGAGTCTTTTGTTGCTCCATATTAATGTTAAGATTTTTTGTACTATTTCCTTGAAAGAAGCCCATTGAGTTTTAATAGGGATTGCATTAATCCTGTTTATTACTTTTGATAAGATGACCATTTTAGCATGAGCTAACCATGAGCAGGAAACGGCTTTCCATTTCTTTGTGTCCTCCTACATTTCTTTTAAGAAGGACTTGTATTTTCCATTGTGTAAGTCTTTCACCTCCTTTATTAAAATATTACAAGGTATTTGTACTTTTTATTTCTACTTAAACAGCATGGCTTTCTTGATTTTCTTTTCTTCTAGCATGTTGTTTGTGTAAAAAATTTCAACAGATTTTTGTGCATTGAATTTGTATCCTGTCACTTTACTATATTGACTGACTAGTTATTTTGCAGAGTTTTTAGGGTTTTCAATAAATATAATCATGTCATCTGCAAAATATGATAGTTTTACTTCCTTTTTTCTAATTTGGATTCCTTTCATTTCTTTTTCTTATTTCTTATTACTTATTAGCCTAATTACTCTTGCTAAGACTTCCAGTATGATGTTAAATAGCAGTGGTGAAAGTGGACAGCTTTGCCTTGTTCCTGACCTTAGAGGAAATGCTTTTAATTTCTTGCTGTTGACAATGATGTTGCCTTTGGTTTTGTTGTATATGGATTTTATTATATTGAGGTATTAGAATTCTATCTCCTTTTTAGGTAGGGGATTTTTTTAATCATAAATGGGTGTTGGATCTTGTCAAAAGCTTTCTCTGAATCTATTGGTATGATTATGTGATTTTTCTCCTTGATAGTATTGATATGGTGTATTACATTAATAGATTTACATATATTGAATCATTATTGCATCCTTGGGAAACATCCCACTTGTTCATGATAGATGATATTTTGATGTTTTGCTGGATTTATTTGTTTTTTGCTGAGAATTTTTGCATCTATCTTCATTAGAGATATTAGTCAATAATTTTCTTTCTGGGTGACGTGTCTATCAGTTTTTGGTATCGGTGTGATGTTAGCTTCAAGGAAAGTGTTTGGATGTGTTCCCTATTCAATATTTTGCAAGAGTTTGAGAAGAATAGGTATCAATTCTTTGACGATTTGGCAAAACTCTTTAGAAAACTAATCAGGGAGATTTTGATTACTCTACAATTTCCTTGCTTATGATTTTTTCTGTTCAGGTGTTCCAATTCTTCTAGTTTCCATCTTAGCAAACAGTATTTTTTCTAAAAATCTGTCCGTGTCTTCTAGGTTGTCTACTTTGTTGGCATAGATTTATACATAGTTGTCACTTAGGATGTTTTGTATTTTTGAGGTATCGTTGTAACTTCTTCCCTTTCATTTCTGATTTTAGTTATGAGAGTTTTCTCTCTGTTTTTTTCTTTGTGATTCTAACCAATGGTTTGTCAGTTTTGTTTGTATTTTCAAAGAACCATCTTTAAGTTTCATTGATCTTCTGGATTGTCTGTTCCTATATCACTTATTTCTGCTCAAATTTTTATTACTCCCTTTCTTCACCTGACTTTTGACTTTAATTGTTCTTCTTTCTCTAATTGCTTTAATGGTAGGAATTGATTGCGATTTTTCTTTTTTCATGGGGTGGGACTGGATTACAATGAACTTCCCTCTAGTACTGGCTTTGCTGCATCTCATGGATTGTGGTAGCTCATGTCTTCAATCTCATTGGTCTCTAAGTATTTTTTAAGTTGTTTGTTGATTTCCTTCATTCAGGAACATATTGTTTAGTCTTCAATTAATTTGGGGTCTTCCAGCTTCTTTCTGTGATTTCTAGTTTTAAGCCATTGTGGTCAGAGAAGATGCTTGGTATGATTTCAATATTTGTAAATTTGTTGAGTCATATTTTGTGTCCCAGTATATGATCTATCCTTGAAAATGTTCCATGTGCACTTCAGAAGAAACTGAAATCTTCAGTTATTCGGTGAAGTGTTCAGTATTTATCTATTAGACCTAACTGTTCCTAATGGTCATTTAAAGCTGCTATTTTCTTGCTAATTTTATGCTTGATTGATCTATCCATTGTTGTAAGTGGAGTTTGAAGTCTCCTACTCTTATTGTGTTGCTGACAATGTCGCTTGTCAGTTCTGATAATACTTGCTTAATATATTATGATGTTCCTTCATTTGGTGTATATATCGTAAGTGTTGTATCTTCTTGCTGGACTGGCCCCTTATCGTTATATAATGTCTGTCTCTGTCTTTTGCTATGCTTTTTATTTGGAAGTCCATTTTATCCCACACACAGTATTGCTGTATCTGCTTTTCTTTCTTTCTTTTTTTTTTTTTCCTTTGGTTTTGTTGTTGTTGTTTTTTGGTTGTCATTTGACTATAGAATTGTCTTTCAACCACTGACTTTGAGACTTGTTTAATTTTCTAAAGAAGGTGATTTTCCTGAATGAAGAAGTTTCAGTTATGTTTTTCAATGCAATTTTGCCACTCTGTGTCCTTTGATTGGTCAATCACACTATTAGTATTTTAGGGTAATTATTGATATGTAACTACTACCATTTTGTAATTTGTCTTCTGATTGTTAAAATAGACAGTGCCTTTGTTCCTTCCTCTTTTTAGGTGGCTTGGTTGTAGTCATTTTTTGACTGGTTTCTCTTTTTGCTTTTTTCTCTCCTTTTTCTCTGGAGCTGTATCTTGATGTTACCTTGAAGTTAGCATTAAGAATTCCACATTTATTTCCTATTTTTGTTCGAAAGCGGATTAGTCTTACACTCATTTTAACCATCCACATTTTTATTATTCTCATCTCCTCTCCACTTTTTATATTGTCTGTTTTACTATTTTTGAGTGAGGATTCTTTACACTTTAGAGATTATTCTTTAGTATTTTTTGTAGAGCTCGTTTTGTGGTGATGAATTCCTTTAACTTTTGCTTATTGGAAGTGCTTTTTATCATTTCTTCAGTTCTGAATGATAATCTCACAGGATATAGAATCCTAGGCTGAAAATTCTTTTCTTTCAGCACTTGAATATATCATGCCATTGCCTTCTAGCCTATAAAGCTTCAGCTGAGAAATTCACTGAATCTTATGGGGACTCCTGTGTATGTGGCTCATTCTAGCTGCTTTAAGATTCTTTTTCTATCTTAGATTTTTTACATTTTTATGACAATGTGTCTAGGTGTAGGTCTGTTTGGGTTTCTTTAGTTTGAAACTTCCTGAGTCTAAAGGCCTGCTTTATTCCTCAGGTTAAGTAAGTTCTCAGCTATTATTTCTTCAAATGGTTTCTGTCTCCTTTTCTCTGTCCTCTCCTTCTGGGACCCCTATGATACGGATGTTGTTCCTTTTGTTGTTCTCATAGGCTGCGTATGCTTTCTTAATTTCTTTTCATTCATTTTCCTCTTTGTTTCTTTGCTTAAGTGCATTCCTCTTCCCTATATTCTAGTTCGCTGGTTCTATCGGAGGCTTCATCTATCCTATTCTTGCATCCCTCATTGAGTTCTTCAGCTTAGCTATCATGTTACTCTTTTTTTTTTGTTATCTTGCTTCATTTCTTTTCCTCTCTCTTTTTTGCTGTTCTCTTCCTCTTCCTCTATTGTTTTCTTGATTTCCATGAGTATGTTTATTACCGTTGCCCTAAATTCACTCTCAGGCATTTTACACAGGTCTGTTGTATTCAGATTGTCCTCTGGTGTTTTATTTGGATCCATCATGTTGGGTATATTTCTCTGTCTTCGTTTTGTTTGGCTTCAGTTTATGTTTCTTTGAGTTAAGTTTCCCTGTAGTGATGGTGTTGTGTAGGGTATTGACTTGTATTAGAGAAGTCTGGATCTTGGTTTGGACACTGGGAATTCTTGAGTTGTGTGGCATCATCACTGGTGATTTTTTTATGTTCTTAGGAGGACTCTGCATGGTACCCCAAAATTAAGCCTATGCAGTAGGAGTTTCTGCAGGATGCAGTCTTTTCCCAGTGTTCCAACTCTGAACAACAACCACTTTGTCACTGGCTCACAATCAGCAATCAGGCTGCACTTGTGCCTCCATCCATCAGATGCTGCTGTGGGTGGCATTGAAGACCCTGTGACTCTATAGCAATATAGTAAGAGGAGATGGGGTTTGTGAGTTCTCCTAGCTGCCTTCCGTTTATGGCAGTGGCCAATATAATTTCTCTTCAGCAGCTCCTGCTCAGACCACTGGGCACTGGTCCTCTCATTGCCTTGCAGCAATACCTTCTCCCCTAACTCCGCGTCCCAGTCCTGCTGGGCCCTCAGAGTGACTCCTGGGAGATTTGGGTCTTCTTCTAGTTTGACCTACTCAAATGCTTTTCCCCCGCATAGCTAGGATCCTGGAATTCCTGATGCAGCTCTGAATCCTAATGTCTTTGCCTAATCTTGTGGTGGTGATTGCTGCCACTGTGTCTGCAGTCCTTGGGTCAACCCTTCCATATTGTGTGTGTCTGAAGAATAGGTGATTTGCAGTTGTTCTGTGGAGGAGATCTGACACTTGCTATCAAGTTGCCATCTTGAACGTCTTCCCTGGGAACCCTTATACCTTATATGTGACAAGTTACTCACCTCTCACATCCAGCAAGGATAATTTTTTTCATGAAATCTTAGATTTAGCCATGATGTATATATGTGTACTGAGTCTATAAAAAGTGTATTTCTTATTTTGTGTTAGGATTTCAAAAATGTTTGAAAAATAGTTGCCTTGACACTCACCTGAGTCAGATTAACTTTGTTGATGAAAGATTAGATCTCCATAAATTAGTGTTTTAATATTCTCTGGAGTAATTTATCTATATTTATATCATTATATGCCAAAAACAAAAACAGATACACACACACACACACACACACACGTATGTGTGTGTGTGTGTGTATGTGTGTGTGTGTGTGTTTTAACTCCTGAGATATGAGGTTGTAATTAATTAGGTTTTCAGATTGTTAGATACAGCAGATTTTCCTTGTGGCAGTTTCAGTCATTGGAAAAAAAAACTATTTTACAGAAGATTTTTCCAAAGCCATGCAACAATTTAATTTAGTTCATGTCAGTAGTACTGAGACAGCAGGCATACAATAGCATTAATGCATGGCTATTTGGAGAACCAATAGAATATATTTGTTGAAGTCATATAGGAGAGAACAACTTTCATAATTGAGAAAACACTAAAAAAGTCAAGTACCACATCAAATTGCCCATTTTTACCAGTATCCTGAATAAGTAACCTTATTTTGTTTTGTTCATATAACTTTATTAAATCCATTCTCTGAAGTTACTTGTCATTTTCATGATAGTATCCTTAAAGATAGCACAATAAAAACTGCACAGAAAACTCACTCTAGAAAGAATGAAAAAGAATATTAAGATTTGAAAAATATTTTTCAGTTTAGCTGAGCCTAGATGTTGAATGTATGTTGAATATCACTGGGAAAAAAAGCTTCAAGAATACAGAATGAGAGCAGAGATTGGATGATGAAGTAGGAAGGTAATTAACTATTCCAAAGGATAATTTTTGTACCA
The DNA here is from genome assembly GCA_004363575.1 of Solenodon paradoxus. NCBI lineage: Eukaryota > Metazoa > Chordata > Mammalia > Eulipotyphla > Solenodontidae > Solenodon > Solenodon paradoxus. Next base: position 8,084 of record RJWH01000030.1, read on the forward strand.
TCTTGGAGCTTAGTTGATATAAATAAATGTGAGAGCCTTCAGTGATTATTATTATCATCATTACTGTACTCATCTAGGAAATTATAGCTTATTTGGCACTTTATTCTTCACATTAATGATGTGAAGTTTCATGACAACCCACTAGGAAAATAAAAATGAAAATAATAAATCAGCCCGCAGTACTTAAAAGCCTAATGAAATCCAAACACTTCCCAACAGAAGATGACTCAGTGACATAAAATTGGCAGTTGTTTGTTGTTAGATCATTAGTTTTTACTGGCCTTTTTCCGATTTTAAGAAGGCATCTGCAAAGTACTTTCTCCCATAGTCTGCCTAGCTTCATTTAAAGGGACCTGAATTGGGAGTCATCAGTTGGAAAATACAGTAGAACATCTTTCAATAACTTAACTACCTTTTTTCCAGTGGATTTTAAATTACAGACATTTTTATTTAAAATACAGACAAGGTCCATTGAAACAGCTTTCTTTGCTCCAAGAAATAATGAGCAAAAACACTGATAGCATTATACAAGTTTTTGGTGTACATTATAATTGGACATCTGCATACACTACCCTGTGATCACTATCAAAAGTTTTGCTTCCATTCACCCATCACTATGCAATTTTATCCATTTCACCACCAACCTCTTTCTGTTTTACTAACCACTGATCTGTTCTCTGCATCTTAAAGTTCATTCTTGTTTTGTTTATTCATTTGCTTTGCTTCTTTGTGACCTCAATAAGATCATTTTAAAAATAAAAAAAATCAATAAAGATACAAGTTGTTGCCTAAAAAGATGAATCAAATCCTACAATAAGATAAGAGAAAAAAATACAGTCGCCTCAAACTTGTGTAAAGAATACACAAGCAGATTTGTGACAACTTCGTCTTATTCTAAGTGTTGTAAAAAAATGTTGGCTATCAATGTGAGGTCAAGTTCAGATGCTAGCTCAAGTTGACTCTTTGTCTTGGCTAGATTTTGGGAAAGAAAAGCTTTGAAAACAGGCTACTGGTGCTTCTTAAGCTGGGCTGTCTTCAAATGGGAGACATCATATCTATTTTGAGAGAGTATTCCTCTCTAAATTGAACTGCCAGTGGGTCAACCATTGGTTCCCCTTGGAGAGCGGCCTTGCCATACCTTGCTTGTATAACCCAAACATAGCTTCTTTAACATAGGTGATAATTCTTTTCAAAAACTAATTTTTAAAATCATCTACTTTACTGAGAATTTAGAATATGTCATCAATTATCTTATTTGAACTATACAATGATTCTGCAAATGCTCATTTATCCGTGACACACTTTTAACTGAAACCTATCAGGCACTTTATCGAACACTTAGAACATGATGGCAATCAGGGCAAATGTTGTCTTTTAATGAACCTATCCTGCTGTAAGATAGATGACCCAGTTACAAGTAAGTGAACGAGTGGAGCAATTATAAATTATGACAAGAGATATGAGACAGAAAAGAACAGGGAAGGCTTCTCCAAAGAGGTATCATTTAAGATAATCCAAAACAGAAAGTTGGAAACACATAATAGGAAGAGCTTTTGTGGTTTAATGTGAAGCTTGTGGAAAGGTCCTGAGGTGGAAAAGAGCTCAGTATCATTAAAGAACTTAAGGAAGATCTTTGCAGATGTAGCAGAGACAGCAGAGAGGGAAATTTTAAAGGAGAAAATATTGTATTTGTTTTAGCCATGTAATCTTTATGATATTTATTAATAGATAAGAGATGGGAATTCAGAGAAATTAAGCAATACCCTTAGGACTGAACAACTGGTAAGAATCCCAGGCTTACCAGCTCTGTCTGATTCCCATATTCTTTCAACAAAGCCATACCTAGTTCTCCTGCTGACCACTCACCAGCCTTTTAGATTGTATGGACAAGTCTGGGATCAGTTAAATTTGAAACTCACCCAAATATGCTCCCTGTCAGCAAAGTGAAAGCTTCCTAATGGTCACTTTGTAGAAATGCCAAGCACGTTCTTTTTGAGTGAGTTGCCCAGGAAAGCTGTCTACCATCTGGAGTAGGATGTGAGCTTTCTGTGTCTCCAGTTAGACTGAAGAGTTTTGTATGAAATTTTACACAAAACAATCCAAAATCAAGTTTGCAATGTGATAATTTGGGGAAATAAAAGACGTTCACAGAAAGACCTTCAACAGCTATTGAGTGCCAGTATTTTTCTACTTATTAAATGAATCACATGCATTCTATAGCAATGTAATTAAAAAAATGATAAATAAATGATATGTATGTGCATGAATATGTGTATATATCCACAAATAGGTGCATTCCCAAGACCACACTATACTGTTCTTTGAACTGTAATGCCAATAATATTATATTACAAAGAAGTTTCAAAGGTTTAAATTGCCATTTTTTTATTATCAAATATTTATTTCTTTCAGCTGAAGAGAGGTGAACACCTACAGTGTTTAAATATTATACCAAATACTTTATAGACATTAATTGGTTGAGTCTTCTCTACAACATTATCCAGGGTCTTAAAGAATATCTGGTTTACAGGTGAAGAAAGCTAAGACTCTGGAGGTCCTGTAACCTGTTTTTTTTTTTACACCTCCATATTTCAAAGCATGGTTTGCTTTTGGGTTCATGCCTTACGGATGATCTCTGGAGAGGCTGTGTTCAGAATGAAGGAAGAAATCATTTGGGCCTTTTATCTAAACTTTTACCCATCTTTTCAGACTAACTGCCTAGGACATGCCAACTTTTCTTCTTTCATCAGCTAAACACTGTAAAAATGTGTCTTATTCAATGCTCTTTTGTGATAGTGGAAGGAGGGAGAAAGATGAAAAACTGACATCCTTCAATAAAATTATTTTTACCAATATTAATATTAATTCCACCATCAGAAATCCAACACATTTCATTATATTTTTATAATGACAGCCATCAAAAGTAGGAAATTTTCTCTTTCTCACTATAACAAATTTCTTCTTTCTTGCTGTAACTAAAGTCTGCAACTAGACTTTATGTAGCAGGTCTAAGAGAGAAGAAGTAGGGAAAGGCTAGAAGCTATTTTACAGCATATCAATATATAAAGATTGACATCCCAAATTGAAATAAATAAATAAATAAATAAGTCGCACTGTTACTAAATTACCAGATGAGCGTGTATGTGTATGTGTTATGTTATGTGTGCGTGTGTGGGGGGAGGAAACCATTTGTATTCTAGTGCCCCAAGATCACAGGTTTCCTTATTTAAGATTAAAACAAGAGTAAACAGTGAAAGTGGATATATTTTTCTTTCTACTTTGCTCACAATCAGGATATACTTAAGAAGGGTCATGCATTTGAATACTGAATATGAATATGAACACTTTGATCTAGGCGTTCCTACCATATTTGGCATTGTTGATCTGCATCAATTGAAGAATAGTGTAAAAATAAATGTTCTACTTTGGCATTTTGTTTGCATCCAGTAACACGTTTCAGGAAGAGGTAAGTATTTGGTCCACCCAACTTCCACCATCAGCCAGCAAATGAATCATCTTGGGGCCCTGCATTCCCATGTATAGGCTCAACCAGACTTTCAAAGGGGAGCAGGGCTGCAGAACTTAACAGAATGACGCAGAGGCAAAACTAGTGTCTGTAGACTGACCACTAGACCTGCAAGAAGCAAACATTAGGAGGGACCTTATAAGTGAAAGTGAAAAGAATATGTTTCACTAATTGTGAACCTAAATCTAAGCTGCTCAATTTTCTTTTTTTATAAATGGGAAAGGGTTTTTCCAATGAATGTAGTGTATAAACAAATATCAACTATCCTGCCTATTTAAACACCGCATAGATTAAGGGAGGATGACTAAGCATTAATATTGTTGTAAAGAGAAGCCATGCAAGATATGGGTTGTGACTGGATGAAGAAAAGGATGCTCAGCTATGGATTCAAGGACAGAACAGAGTACAATGATACCATTGGACCTCTTGAGTTATTAGGAAGAAAAACACCCATGCTTAGAGCCGTATGTTTATAACTTTATGGCAATGATAGATGAAGAAAATGATAGACATTTATATTTGAAAGACATCTTGCCCTATCATTTCCCCCATTTATTTTAGAGTATCCCATAGTTAAACTTCCAACTTTCATTTTAGAGGATTCAGAGAGTGTTCATCCCTGACAAGACAGACATCTCTGTCTATACAATAGCAGTTGTCAGAATTTCTTCATTAGTCTGAGTAAAAATGTAATACTTTCATTGTTTTTAACATTGTTGTCTGGAAAGCAAAAATGTGCGTATTCTTTTATAAAATATGATAGCTGCTTTAGTATTTGAATATGCCTGTCATATTTTCTTTAATCTTTTTTTTCTCCAGGCTAGATCATCCTATACCTCTCACAATCCCTTTGCCTTTCCCCAAATGTTCTCTAATTTGTTAGTGTTTTTCGGATATCTACATACTTAGAATTGAACAACATATTCTAGTTAAACTGAAGAATACAACAGACAGGGCTGCTCAGATGTGTGTTTTGCCTTCAGGTCCTGTTAGGAATAAAGTTACAGTTTACCACACTGAGTCTGGACCTTTGTCTAAAGGCATGAGTTCTTCAACTATTCTGTTTCGGGTTCCTGAAGCTATTGGTTGAGCCACAAGACAGAGAGGGGATCCCCAAGGCCTCATTACAGAACTTTTAAAGAAACACAAGTCAACTCTACTGGGATAGTAGTGGTATTAGGTAGAGATGAAAAGAATACTTTGGTTATTTCAGTAGTCTATTTAGAGTAGAATGAGGAGCCAACAGTAAATTCTTTCTCTTTCTTTCTTTCTTTCTTTTGTTCCTTCCTTTCTTCCTACCTTCCTTTCGCTTTCTTCCTTTTAGGAATGGTATAGGCAGAAATGAAAAGGACTAGGCAGGAAGGCAGAGAGAGGAGGAAGAAACAGTCATTTGTTTCTTATTTAGTTATTAATCTCTGCTATTCCCCTGGCCCTGAGTCTTGAACTGGGTCCTGGGGATGTATGTGACTGTACCCAATGACCTTATCTGCTAACCCACCAGGGTTTGCACACAGTAACCTCTAATAACAACTGTTTACCTTTTGCAACTTTATATGGATACAATGTCTTTTATATATAGAAATACTAAAAAATATCAAAAGAGTAAGCAAGTAAAATATACAGAGATATAATACCATTCACTAAATATTTTTAGATATATTATTGAACAAAAAGAAAAATACTGAGCAAATATTTGCCGAAACTTTTCATAATTCATCTCTCATCTTGTCTATCTGTCTACATGCATGTATATTGTGCATATGTGTGCATAATGTGTTTGTGTATATATATATGAATACACACACACATATATACACACACAACTCCATTCAAATCATCAGTAAAATGCTAAACATAGCAAGGTCATGAACAATGTCCTGGGGTAATTCATCAGAGCTCTCTTTCTGGCTGACATGGATATATAGTTCATTACCTCATGATATGTGGATTCAAATCAGTCTTAAAGATATCTGGAGAACTGACAATAAAGTTGATTTTCTATTAATCACCTGAGTGTTGACCTAGAATTCCTTGTTTTCACATCCTTAAATCAAGATGACTCAGTGACCAGTTGATTTCCAACAAGAGTAAGTGGCAAGACAATTCAATAGTAAAAGAATCACCTTTTCATCTAATGGTGCTAGGACAACTGGGTATTCACATGCAAAAGGACAACTGGGTATTCACATGCAAAAGGATGAAGTTGGACCATATGAAAATAATACAAAATGAATCAGAGATCTAAATGTGATTATTAAATTTATAAAGTTATTAAAAGAAGATATAGGCATAATTCTTAGATTAGATAATGGCTTCTTAGAAATGACAACAAATAAAAATTAAATAATAGTCAACAGAAGAGAAAACATTAATTGGACTTCATTAAAAAAAAATACCAAAACTTTGTTCTGCAAAGGACATGGTCAAGGAAAAATAAATATACAAAATGTAAGAAATGTTTTGAAAATAAAAAAGAATAAAATACTGATATATGGTACTACCTGAATGAACCCTGAAAATATACCAAGTGAAAGAATCCAGTTACACAAAAATACATATATTTTATGATTCCATTTATATAAAATGTTCAGAATAGCCCAAACTGTAGAGGCTGAATGTAAATTAATGGTTTTCTGGGCCTCTGGGTAAAGAAAATGGAAGATAACAACTAATGAATAAAAGATATCTTTTCAGGATAATAGTAATAGTATAACTTTCTGACATATTAAAAACCTTTGTATTACACACTTTAAATGGGTGAATTGTATGGTATGTGATTATATCTCAATATATAATTATATCTTAGAATCTAGGGCAGTATTCTAATCAATGAGGATTAAAAGGGTCATTGAGCAACTTAACCATGGAACCATGGCAGTGACAATTTTCAAAGAAGGAATAAAAAGAGTTGGATTCTAGAATCCCTTAGTTAATTTATTTATCATTCCAGAATATAGAGTTTACAAATTTTTAAGAAAGACTGTGGTAAGCATGTAGAACCAACATAGGTCCATACTCTATCAGCACCATTTTCCTTTTGACAAATTTGTAAGTTGGAGGAGTTCTGCAGTCATAATGCACCCTGATTTTAACTAGTAGAATTTCAGTATGCTGAAAATACTTAAAATATGAAATTTTTCTTCCTGAAAAATATTTAAATCTAGATAATATTTTCATAAACACTGAAAAAGGAGTCAAGGATACTGCTTCATCAGAAGAAATTCTTTACGACATTCTTATTTAACTGGCTCACAAATGACCTGTACAGAGCTGGTATGAGACTTGGATCGATGTAGGTGTAAGATTCGAATATCTAGCAGATGTCACATTTAGCTTCTGGAGTCATTTAGTAGGTGACATCGGTAGTAATGAGCAACATTAAAACAGAACATAAATTTGCCTGTAATGAGCCTGTATAATGCTGACTTACCAAAACTGCAGTCACTACCATCATTTTCAAGAGAAAGACTGTCAGAGGAAGAGTTTTTTACCTCTCTCTCTCTCTCTCTCTCTCTCTGATATTGTGTATACTGAGAATGAACAAAAAACTAAAAAAAAAAACAAAACAAAAGAAAACGAAAGCAAGCAAGCAATCTAAGATATAACAACTACACACTCAGTCATAGGTAATAGTCCAGAGTGACACACTGGAACTGGTTTCTTTGGCTTCTGAGAGTCACTTGTCCTCATCTTTTCTCAACTGTTCAGTGAAGTCATTTGGTAGCCTGAAATCATCCATGCTGGGAGGATTTGCACCATAAAAATTGGCAAATGCTACATATCTGACCTTTACTTTTGGAGAACTGGTTACGAAACATTTTCCAGCATACCCTTGGCAAGTCTCTCAGTGTTGGGCAACTAAAGTATAGAACAGCAGAACATATCATTTCTGTCAACGACATGTAAATCATGATACAAAGGCACCAAAACAAGAGATATATTGATATGCACCACATGAAATAACACTGAAAAACCGTACTAACTTAGAATCAAAGTTAAAAGAAAATGTACCAGTAACTTTTAACTAACCAATAGCAGCATTCAATTTATATATTGGTCAAATGGTTTGTTTTTTGATATGTAATTACAATAATCATCGCATCATTGAATGATCTAAATTCCTTGATTCCTTAGGAACAATTCTGCATACTCATAAAATCCAAGAATTCAGCTCTATTCTTTAGAATTTTTTTCCTTTTTTTCTGACTCACATAGTGGCAGGCATCAAAGTCAATATCTAGTTAATTAGAGAAATTTCCAACAATGTTTGGATTAATAGGAATGGTTAGAATAGAAATGTAAAGTAAACATACTCAAAATAGAATCTTGGGAAGACTGCAAATGAAATTCAGGGCACTTATGTGTCTGCCTATGTGCACTGTGGTCAAGAATTCCGATACAAAAACCAACATCAGGAGAATTGGATTTAGTTTCCCAACATACAAAATCAGAAACAGCATGATCTGCCCTCTATGGAACAGAATCCAGAGTCTTTTCTCAGGTAAAGGCAACATGTCTTTGAAGAAATCCCTTGAAGAAAAACTATATAAACATGTGGGAACAGAGTGGTATATACACTCACTTGCCTGAAAGAGTTGCCAGAGGAAGTAGCGAGTGAAACCTCCAAGACAGAGGCCATTCAGTTTCCTTGGCTGAGGCAACGGCATGAATTCCAGAATCTTTGATGTTTAACACATCAAGAAATTGGAGGGAAATAAGCTTCTTACTGGTATTATTCTTACCCATCTCCTGGTCTGATATTAAAGGTTGGTTAATATGCCTCTGCATCAGAACAAAAAATTAAATTTAGGGGGGAAATTGAGGAGAAAGAATTTGAGAGTTCGGTTGGCTACTCCATACAAAAACCTGAACTCATGATTAACCAACAAGAAAATGTATTAGGTTCAATACCACATCCAATGTTTTTGGCCAGAGAGTTTCAATCTGGAGTCCTTGAATGGAAATTAGAGAATCTGTGAATTTGGATTTTTAAAAAATTATCTTAATTTTTACTAAGCTCAAGTTGGAATTTATCATTTTCTTTAACTATGAATGTAGGCAACCAACCACAGTGACTATGATTCATCAGTAACAAAAAATCACAGATATGTTTATATCATATTACAGTAATTACAGATATCTTCACATACCACTTTCATCATCACCTTGACGTGATGATGGTTATTAAACTTGACACTAGGTCATGTTATTTAACTATTAGTAAAGAAGCACAGCAATTAGTATATAAAAAAACTTGGTGCCTTAATCTCTTCACAACTATATTTCAATATAATTATTTTCTTTGTGATTTTGTATAACCTTGGATATTTTATTGAAGTATTTTTAAATATTACCCAGAGAAGGAATCCATAGATTCTACTAGATAATCAAAGCATCAATGACACAGTAATGACAAATCATTGTAGACATAATTGACGAGTCACAGGACAGTAGTTCTTTCCTGAAGGCCACCCATATATGAGAAGGGAAAATAAGGAGGGTCCCACCATACTACCCATCTTCAGTTATAAGCTCATGAAAAGTCTGAAGACAAAGGAGATTTGTATAGTATTTTCACCCTTAAAAAGAAATGAAATGAAACCTGTAAGAATCTAAATACTTTAAGATGTGAGAGATAGAACAGAAAGACCAAACGGTGAACCATTTCCTTGTGGGTCTGATCAGATAATCTTGAGTCATGGAGCACATTCCTGAGGTGGAGCCAAAGACAATACATCACTTGGGGCCCAAGCTGTGAGTAAGAAGCCAGGACGGCTCTGTGTCCCATCAACTCTGACAATACTGTGCCTTCTTGTGTGATCTTGGACAAGTGACATACCTTTGGTGAGTCAGCTTTTCCATTTTCTTGGCCTCGCGTTCCATTCATCTAGCTGTGCAGAAATCACAAGATAAATAGCTTGATGAAAAATAGACAGCGTGGATGATTTTTTTCAAAGGAAAAAATAATACTAAAGTCCTACTACCAGCTCTTCAGTGATGACTCCATTCCTAACTTAGTCCTTACCCTGTGGCTGCATTCATTCCTGATTTCACTCAGTTAGACTGGTCATATGTGCTATTTTAAATGGGACAGAACTGCTTTTTTCCATACTTCCTGACTATCTCGTTATTTTAATATAAATGTCAAGTTTGTCCCATTTTTAATAAACCAGGAACTGCCTTTAACATGGGGCAAAAGGGGTAGCTGAGTTGCCCCAGGCCCCCAGTCTATTGAAGGGGATCAAAAGTAGTCGCCCTTTTGTCCTGTGTTAAAGGTGTTCCTTGCCACTGCTACTACTGTTCCTGCCCACTGTGAGAAAGCGGGAGACACAGGGGAAGAGGATTCTCCTGCACTGTACTGGCACCTGTTTCTTCAAAGGGACCAGAACACTGAGGCATGGTCGAGCCACAGCTAAGTGCTATGGGGGTTCTCTCTGGCTCTGTGAGGGTTACCTCTGGCACTGTGGGGGTTATTGGGCATTTTTGGCACTGGGATGGTTAAAGCGGGATGTGTTTTAGGCAGGACACTTAGAGCAGGACTTACAGACACACAAAATTCGTTTTTCACCTAGGGAGCCAAAATTCCTTGCACCGGCCCTGGTCGTTTGTATGAAGTCCCGCTGGACCACATGTCCTTACTGTTCAATAGCTGATGGACATGACATAGCAACAGACTTGTTGCTGGCCTGGCTGCTCTGCTCCTGCTCAAATTGCTCTGCCTCCTCCTCTCCCCTTAGTTGCCAGCGTATAGCCCTGTCCTGTTTTTGCCATCCTAATGTCCCATTTTCATCTCAAGGAAATATGGTCACACTACTCTTAGCTCAGTTGTCCATCTGCTTTTGACCCAGTGTTGGCAGCAGTCAACCTATTCTACTTCAAAAGTCCATCCTGTACGTGTGCTAAAGGAGGGACATTTGTCTTGGTTATCATGAGTCAGGCACCTTGTTTTTCTCATTGGGATCTTCTTTATCCTAAACAAAGCCTGACAGACCTGCCATTGGACCATCCATCAACAGTGGCATTGCTGTTCTGTTTCTAAACTTGAGATTCATCGGCGCTTCTTTAAAAGAAACAATTCTCACACATCCAAAGAAATGAATGGCAAAGTTCAAAAGAGCTTAGACTTTATAACTAATAAAAACATGATGATGGCAGAAATAAAAAAACATCTAGGTGAAACATCTACAAGAGAGTTCTCTCAGAACACCAGGATGCATGCTTGAGCAGAGCTCTAAGAGTTCATCTTTCCATCCTTATTTGAATTTTGACAGGTATCAAAATTTTAAGCAACTAAAATGACAGATGGTGGGCTTTCCCATCTTCAGGAAGAAGCAGAGACAAAAGAGAAACCCTTTTGGACTATCATAGAGCTACATGACATTATTAATTACTGATTGTGTCTATTCCTAAGGCTAGTCTTGGTGAACTTTCTGACTGAAGCAATTCAGGTAGCTTTTAATATCACCATATTGGATTGAAAGAGACAAGAGTCCTCCTTAATTCCCCAAGGACATGGCAATTACAATATCTGTTCTCTTAGAGTAAGAGCAAATTTAGCATTGATTACTAAGATGTCTGCTGTGCCCATCTGACACGTAAATGATTTTTTAAAATAATATTTAGTTTATCCATAGAAACTTTGGGAACATTCTGACATGGTTGACTGGAATTAATCTTCTCATTCACTGTCCGGCCTTAAAAAAATTGGCTTAGAGATTTTTCCTTGAATAATCCAGCTCATCGTCTTTTCCAATTTCAGCAGATTTTAAGTGTTTTTTCTATAAGCCTGCATCCCCTTCATTTACATTTATTTTCCATTTTTCAGGCATAAAACCAGCATTTTTTTTTCCATCAAACAAATTTTCACTAATTGAGTTTCCGCCAACAAGCCAGGCAGAGGAAATGTAGAGTTGAGCACAAGGGATAAAGCCCTTTAAATCACAGCAAACGGAAGAAAGGCCAGAAGCAGAGAAACTACAGTGTGTGAAGGGAAAACATTTCCTGTCACCTTAATGACTTCTGAATGTGTTACCATTTGGCTATGTGGCCCCTACACTCATCCACTTTTCATGTGTATGGGATCTGTGCATTAATTCGCACTCAGCTAGACTTCTCAAACTCTGCTCCAATGCTCCATTTTATGATGAAAGTTATATTTTGCATTCAAGTAAATTAAATACATGTCAATTTTTACTCATCAGCAGATGGATAAACATCAATAAGGAAAGAGATCTTTTCTCATGAAGCAGCCCAGCGTTACTTTCAAGAACCACAATCACATTTCCTATTCACATTTGGAAGCGAACGAAAACCTTGGCTCCCAAGTGTTAGGCTGAGTGGACAGGTAATCTTAGCCTCTGACCTACCACCAACTCATCAAACATCTAAGACATGCCTAGGTCAGCTAGGGGTGCCCAGGTTTCTCTGAGGATGGCCAGTCTTGTGTGACTCTATCTTGGCACGAATCAGAGATGCAGCATCCTTTCAGCAAGCCACAGCTAGGCATGCTTTCATTGCTGAACAATCCATTCAGTAGCTTGGTATTAGGTGGAAGTTGAGACCAGAGTTTGAGTATCAATGGTCACATGACCACATTCTTTGAAATGTTGACTCTTTCACCAGAATCACTTAACTTTTAAAACCCAGTTCTTTTGAATTCCTAAAAAAACTTAACTGTGATCTTCAGAAATATGGGTTTTGGAAATGTTTTGGATTCCACAAGCTACATCTCCCAAAATGTAATAACATGCATTCAAAAAAATTTTTTTCCTACAAGCAGCTGAAAGGTAAACCATTTTTTCCTAACCACTAATCATGAGCTTATAAATAGTGCATTTCATGGGATCTTGGATCTACCTCTTTTACATTCATTCAGATTCATTGCTTTAAATGCATCCAAACAGAATCCAAAGGGAGGCAGAACCTCAAAGACATATTTATATTTGAGAGTTTGTTAAGTTGTGCCGAAGATAAACCAATGTGAACTCTTCAAGGTTTATTTAAGAGGGAGTACAGTTGAAGCCTCCTACTTTCTCTTCTTGGTCCAGTTAGCTTTTCATTTTCTTCTGGAAAAGCATATTCCCTTTCATCTTCCCATTCTCAATTCTACTCCAATGGTGCCTATTTCTCTTAGCAGAAATAAGCATTCTTTCTGTCACTTGCATTTCTTTTCCTGTGAAGAGTCTGGTTTTATCCTTCACTCATTTTTCAATTAAGTGGCTGACTTCTTTTGAAACTTAAGTGCTTGCAATATGTTAGGAGTATAAGCCTTTGTGACATACGTAAGTAACGTAATTGTTGCTATGTCTTATCATGTCTGTGGTATTTTTAGCCTAAGATTTTTTTTAATGCAGCCAAACAATTTCTTCTTATTCATATGGTCTTACATCACAACTCCAAAAATATATGAAGAGATTCATCTACATCTCCCAAGAGAATGGATGATTTCATTTTTTCACATTTAGATTTAGATTTTCAATTGATTTGGAATTTATTATTACATACAGTGTGAAGAATGGATCCAATTTTGTCTTTTAAATGTGACTATCCAGCCATCTTCTAAAACTTCTTTGCCCGTTTATTTGAATTGTCACTTTTGTCATTCAGCCTCACAGACTAAATATCCTAATATACTAAATTACCACATGTAATTGAATGTATTCTAGATTTCTTACCTTATACCACTGATGCACCTGATTACTTTGAATCTGATTCTCTCTTTCCTGACTTTTCTTATCTTCTTAAAGCTTCCAAGTTTTTTAAAGTAGAAAATATGAAAGAAGCAGAGGCCATTACCATCCGCATGCTAACTGGCTGCTTGTTCCATCAATAAAAATCTCATATTGAAAGCAATGGTCAATTCACAATACTCAAGACATGGAAACAGCCTAAATGGCCATCAACAGATGACTGGATAAAGAAACTATGGTATATTTACTGAATGGAATTCTAGGCACTTCTAAAAAAGTGAAATTATGCCCTTTGCAACAATCTGAATGGAACTAGAGGGCTATGATGTTAAGGTAAATAAGTCAGAAATAAAAAGAGAACTATAGGATAGCTCCACTCACATGTGGAATATAGTGAAATGAAAGAACTACTCAGTTAAGTCACAGCAAAAAAACCCAAGAGGACACAAGATGATGACTATCAAGGGAAGTGGAGTAGGAAGGGAAGAAGGGGAGCACAGCAGTGGTACAGGATGCTGGAACTCTGGTGGTGGGTGTGTTGTGTGTATTGAGTTCAATATCTTAAAAGGAATATGGCTTTGCAAATAAGAGATAATAATAAAATTATTATATTAAAAAAATAAAGAATGGTGATTTTCCAGCATGGAATGATCCTCATCAGATATTAGATCTATCACTAAAATCTGCTATCCTTGAAATTTTTCTCATATATAAATAAGTATCCAAGGAAATAAATGATTAAGATTCAATTGAATTACTCTTTACAACGAAATCTCTTTCAGAATTAGACTCATTGATTGTCTGCTTATTTGCATTGAATCTGATCTATTAAGACTGTTTACAAGCAATATCATTCAAGGTTATACTTAAAATTTTTTTGTTCACTTAAAATTAATCCAATAGCTCTAACTAGCCATCTGGAATGACAACTTCAACTTACTCAAAAACTCTTAGACTTTAATTAAGGAGGAAGATTTATTCTCTAAATACCGATACATCAAGGCAAAAGATACATCTCATTTCATTTCTTTTCACTAAAAGTATTTGTCAGTTCTGAAAATGTAAAGTTATTATGTTTTGGGGTTGTTAGATGATATAATTAGGATTTTCAATACATTTATATTCCAAGAAGTAGAGAAATAAGTTGAAGAGTATGGATTTTTTAAAAAAGATTATATAAAATAAAATACAAAATAACCATTTTAAGTGACATTCTTACAGTGCTCACAACTAGGTTTTTTCAATAATAGTAAAAAACTGACTTATAAAAATAAATAAGAGGTGTTTGGATGATCATTTATGGAGGATTTCTTTTAGCAATTTTCAAATTTGCTGTTGGATTAACTGTCCCATAAACCAGGAAAATTATATATAATAAAAAAGAAGATATTTTGACAGTCATGTATGAAACTGGTAGGTAAGAAGGAATATTTTCAGGCAGCAGTCATAATTTTTCCTTGACTGCTAACATCTGCTTGCTAAAGCTCACACACATCCCCTGGGTATTGGGGTTTGTAAACATGACTTGATGATGACATACTGAATATTATGAAAATGTGTCTCTCAATCCACACCCAAAACCCTCCAAAGAACATTTCATATTTTCAGACTGTGGTCAGCAAACTTTTTGGGAGTTATTTGTAGCTCCCTAACTGTAAGTTAAATAGATTCTTTATTAAGGATGATTCCTGAGTTCTGCTTGTAGGAAACAGGATGGTCATAAACCACAAGGTCAATTTTGAGGCAGAGTGCTATAGAAATAAAGATGGTTCTTAGATCTTCTGATAGGAAATTCTGCAAATTATAAGAACAGATCATTTACTGAAATGAGCCTATAAATAGCCAGACAGGTATTTCTTTGTTTTTATAGACCTCAAGACTATAAACCACTATTCAGAATCAAAAATCAAACTATAACGTATCAGTTCTTAATATTCATGCAACACTTATTTTTTTCAACAACATAAAACATAGGGCTTATAATGAGAAAAATGATAAAATACTCTTCATAGAGTGAGTTTTAAATGTATAATGAATATCTGAAATGAAAACTATTAGTCTGACTGACTTAACACTTTTCTATTGATTCAAATCAATACAACTGCCACAGAGGATAGATGATAAGAAAAGAAATCTCACCAGACCCTCAATGAACCTCTATATAATAAAATATCTACAAAACCACTGTGATTCATGAGAATTGTGCTTGAATCTCTATGAGCATCCTAATTGTAAAACAATAAATAGACAAACTCCCAAATCAATGACAATGAAACAGTGAGGCAATGTTCTGTGGAAAGGAAAAAATATGAGCTCCCCGGTGGAGCAGCAGTTAGGTTGACCACCTCTGACTGAGCACAGTCCATATATATGCAAGGACTCAGGTTCACATCCCAAGTAAGAACCAAGATGAACGACTAAATAAAATAAATAAACGTGCATTCTCCTCTCTCTTCCTATCTACCTGCCTGCTGTCCTTCATTCTGGCTTCTTTCTTTTAAAAAGAGAAAAGAAAGAAATAATGAAGAGAGAAAAGAGAATAAAAATTTAAATTGTGATTAAAAAAATATCATACTTGTCCAATGCTTGTTTCTTTGTATACAGTCTATGTGGAATAAGGGTGTAATAAAAACACAGAAAAACATACCTAACATTTGCACATAAATCAAAGGAAGATAGGGTAGAGGGTGGGAGTAAGAGGTGGTGAATTCCAGTGGACACTGGTGAAAGCTTTTGGAAATTTGGTTGTAGGCAGGGTGTGCTGTCGTATGTTGGAGGAGTGGTGAACCTGCATATATATTTAATATTATTTTTCAAATCAAAGTTCTTTCTATTATATTAAATTAAAAAAATTGTTGCTACAGTTATGATAAGACTAAAGGGATTGATTTGAAAATTGTTCTCTAAGCGCATAATAATGAATTTCTTGAAAATATGAGCAACGATGAACTTAATGTTATCAGTCAGTGACAACTAAACAAATTGAGAACAAACACTCCCAATGTACCCTCCTTTGTAAAGCCTCTGGTATTAAACACAGCTGTCAGAATTTTCACAGTTAAAATGACTACAGAGAAAAAAGTGAAAATGTTCAAGCAATCAGGAATCAAAAATTGGACTCCCACTTTTACATTTTAAAATATATGGGAATTCGTGGAGCTTTAAATTTTGCTTTAAGGAAAATAAACTATGAAAAGTAAAATTTATTTTACAACTAAATAAAGACAACAACAAAAACCAAAAAAAGGATAGAGAAGAAACTGGCAAGGAATGATCATAAAAAGACAGTTATTGACTGCTTAAGTGGAAATGATAACCAATTCCCCTGTTCTTCCATATTTTCTGATCAACATTTCCTGCCACTAAAGTCATCAAATGTTATAAATTAGTTAAAAGGTATTTACTAAGTTGAGTTGCCTTGATCATCACAATTTTTCCTCCAAAATTTTTTTTTATTTTTTGCCAATCAAAATTAATTTCATCAAAACTCCAACCACAATTATTTTGAGAAGATCTCTTCAGTTATAGATTCTTTTAGAGAAAAATTGCAGAACTCTTTGCTGAAGTATAAAAATCCCCATTAGAATACATGCTTTGTAAGAGTAAAGGCATTACTTTGTCCACTGCTGTGTCTCCAGTACCTAAAATAGTACTCAATAAATTAAAAAATGCTATATGGCAGTCCTCCCTTGCACAGAGCAATAAAAAACATAATATACATAAACATAAAACACAATAATATTTTCCAAATATGATTTTACTGATCCTTATAATTAGAAGAAAATTTTATCGAATGGAAGAAAATGGAATGAAGTTTAAGGAATTCAGAAAGTACTACTGCATATCTTTAAAGAAAATTTTTTAAATGAAAGATACTGGCAGGAATGAAGGCAAGTAAGCAGACAGGCAGGGACAAAGGGGAGGAAGAAGCATTTACTTGGTTGTTCATCTTGCCTGCATCCCCTGGGCCCCAGGTCTTGAACCAGAGACTTTAAGATGTATGTAAAGTACACTCAGGGGACTAAACCATCTGGTTACCAGGGTAGAACTGTGCTACTGTATATCTTAATTAAACTCCTCAATGCACTTTGACAGAGAGTGTGTGCAAGGGTGAGGCTGGTTACTCTCTTAGTACCATCTGATTATAAACCAAATCCTTGGTTGCAATCTGTGTATTTTCATAGTACTTTCTGCTTAGGACACCATACTTGGTTTAATGCTCTACTGTTGCCCTTTTAAAATTATTTATGAATAAGAGAACCTGAATTTTTATAGTAAGTTGGACCCTGAAAATGAAGTAGCCAGTCTTACTGCAAATAGTTTCTGTAAAAGCTGAGTCAACAAGAGAAGGATGCTGTTTTTTTTTTATGACCAAGGGTCCAACACATAAGAAACAGGATATGAAAAATTAAACGAGCACTGATCTACTTGACAATGTTCAGCAAGAGGAAGCTCCAGATGACATTGACCTGTCTTATTTCTTTAGATTTCCATTGCCTCTAAAGTAATTCATTTAAAGACTTCAACTGTCACTGTAAATTTATCATCTGTTTTTTGAGGTGACAAAATCATGACTGAATTCCAAAACTCCAGTAACTCTCATAGCTGAACAAGTTTTACATCTGTGTTTCCCAAGAGCCAATTGCCCACCCAACTAAATATTGCAAAAGATTCTAATTTTACCTGCTAGGTCACTCTTTGTAATGTAGAAATCACAGTACTCAAGAGAACTGTACAGTCAGCTTTTTTAAAATGGAAGTCACATACTGGGGATTTACACGTCTCTAAAGTCTAAAGGCTGTTAGTGGGACTCTCATGTAATGGAGGTATTCTGGATACATTGCCAGCAGTTGTATTATACTTCCTATATCCTACATGGTTCACAAAAAATGTCCTTCAATCCATTAAGACATACCATTTGCCACAACTCGAGCTCTTTATACCTAAGATTTTACAGCTGAGGAAATATTACTATGTCCTATATTTAAATCTTAAAGACATTTACAATGTAATGGTGTAGAGTTACATATATGTCTTCACACTTCTGTCACAAGACTGGACAAGACTGGACTCACCTAAATTAGTTTGTAGTAAAAGTACATGGCATAGTTAAACTCACTCATTGGGTCATGAGTTTATTCAAGCAAATTATAAGTTACTTTCAATATCATCATTTTCATGATATGTTTGCATATCTAAAACCATCCCAGAGGGAAGAAAACCCATAAAATGAGCTCTAAAAAACATATCCATTTAATTAAAACGAGAACCTGATATATTTTTTAAAAGTAAATTTCCAAAGTAGTTTCATCAAATCCATAAATATGCCTTGGGTTTTTGAGTTTGAAGATGATTGCCTTGGGACAGATATTTCCTCCCTACTCCAGTTGGAGAGCTCTGTTTCATTGTTATATTGATCATAAATCTATAATAAATCAATCTTGCTTAAAAATTGAGAAACCCTTATGTACCCAACACAGTGCTAGGAACTTTATATGCACCACTTTTTTTTAATTCTTACACTATTCTGTAGAAAACTGGTCCCTTTAAGCCTCTGTCCTGTGCCTCTGACTGACTTTCCAAATTGATTTTATCCGTTTCTTCCCTAGTATTATTTTTACATCTCTCTACTATCACTCTCCAATAACCTCAGGATATCTCAGGGGGTGCTGTTTTCAGGATCTACTCTGTAATGTCTTCGCCTTATCAGGCATCATTTTGTCTGGAGGGCCCTCCTTCCTTCTCCTGCTTTTCCAAAGTCTCTTCCTTCAACACCTGGTTTAAGCTTTTCTTTCTTTTTGAACTGAATTCACGCTCATCTTTGTACTATGAATTCCTGGTGCAGAACTGCACTAGAAGAGAACTGGGTGTTTGGTAGCTTGAATGTACTGCATGAAACAAGGAAAAGAGGTAGGAGTGTGTGGCATGTAAAGGGAAAGGTTTATAGGGGTTAGATCATAAAATGGAGATTGAGAAATGGAAGCGGGAAAGAAGAGCAAGAGAAGACTTAGGATCAGATTATGAAGACTGTAAGTGTATAATTCCTCTTCTAGGCTGTGGTTGCCACTCAGAACAAATTTGTATCAGAGGGACACAAGATGAGAATTGTTCTTTAGATAGACACTCTGATGGTAATAGGTAATTCATGGATTGGACAAGATGAGACAACAAAAAGATGAAAAAAAAATCACCTAAAGGAATAGCTAAACAAAGTTTAGCCAGGAGATTGTAGCAACAATGGCTATTTGCAGTAGGGTATATAGAGAAATAACATTGCAGACAGAAGAAATAACAGATGCAAATGTTTTGAGACAGGACATGCTTGATATATCAGAGGAACACCAAGGAATCCAGTCCGAATGAACCATTCAGAATAAAGGGGACAATGGAAAGAAATGAGTTCAGGGAGACAGAGAGCCATTGCCTAAGTATGCTGGACCACACAAGTCACCATAGGGTTTTAGATCTCATTCCTATCTGTTGAGGAATTTATTAGAAAGTTTGAGGCACTGGATTGAGAGGTTCACATTTTAAGTTTTTAGAAGCATCACTGTTCCCATTATGTAAACCACTGGCTAGAAGCAGGATGGATATGGAGTCTTCCAGTTAGGACTCTTGTGGTATTCCATATGGAATGTGATCGTTGGTGCCATGGACAAGGGTGTAGTGGTGGAAGTGTCAGAAAGGTCTAATTGAAAGGATTTGGTGATGTGTTACATGGAGAGTATGAAAGAAATTACAGGCATCAAGAGAGAGCATTTATCATGGATGGTGGGAAAGGCAGAAATAGAAACATGGACAGTGATGGGAGATTGAGGCATGTCATGCAATGTATATTAGTGGGTGTGTAATAACTGCTGGATGAATGAATGAGTGGATGAATGAATGAGAGCTGTGTGCTGCTGTCAACTCAATCTCAATTGCGAAGATTTGCTAATTACTGCTAAATGAATGAATGACTGATTCTCTTTTTCTTCCAGTAGGTGACCACAGCACCCTCTTTTCTCTGTCTCCAGTTTCCCGAGCTTCATGTATCTTCTGGCCCTTTAAATAGTCCCAAATGCCCTCTCCCTGCTACCTTGTGCAGGATCTTGGATGATTTACTCAAATTTTCCATATCTGGGATTTGGCTTTGAAATATTGTTTCCTTCTGTCCTATATTCTAACCAGAGTAAGCTGTTTTGTTAAGCTGCTTTTAGCCCTCATTTTCTTAAAAAAAAAAAAAAAAAAGGAGGGGGTATAAATGTATCAAAAGAAGGATAGGTCATGTTTTATTTTATATTAAGTCACACACATGACTTTCAGTGGAAAAATGTTTCCTAAAAGTCACAGAAACTTTTGCTGCAAGTTTAAAATGAAATTTTTTTTTTCACTAGCAGATGAAAGTTTGTGTCACAGCCAGGAACCAGCTGTGCAAGTTTTCAGCAGCTGGAATTATAATAAGTTTCATTCTATGAAAATGAGCTCATTACTATTTAGTTTGTGCTGATTTGAAATAAATGCTTAAAGTGCTTCTCCAGGTTTGAGGAGAATTTCATGATATTGCTTACAGAGCTTTTAAAGTAAAATCTTAGGTCTGGCAATAGTAAAATCGGGGTATCTTTTTGCTCCCCCTTTATTTTGAAGTCAGGCCTCAAAGATGAGCAAAATATACAGGGCAGTGTATGTGTTAAAGAAATATTCAACTTTATTTAGTATATTAGGTATATAACATTAAAATCAATGTTTAAACTGTTAAGTATTATAAACCAAGATAATAAAAGAAATAACAGTGCTTAATAATAATCACAGTAAGATTTTTTATGCAATTATATTTTTAAGTTTGCCAGACACTGTCATTCGGCACCTCATTCTTTGAAACATGCATCTTAAAACATGTTTTTTTAAAAGTGAAAAAGCAATGGAATTAATTTTAGTTGGATTTTGTTATTGTTTCATTTTATTTTGCTTTCACTCTGATGTTAATATTCCTGTGACGAAATCTAATCCCATCTTTAGGGTTGATTTCATTATGTCTTTAGAGTAAGTTTTCTCAGCACTACTATTTTAACAAAGTAATTTAAAAATATAAATCTACTGAGAGAAAAACAATAACAACAACCCTGGAATTAAAAGTATATTGGAGGCAGGAACAAAGGGTGAAATCGATTTGTATCTAAATTTAATGAGTTCTCAATTATTTTAGTTGAAAATTTGAGTTATTTAGGAAATAAAAAGGAATGAAAGAATAAACTTGCTGGGTCTTAGAATTTAAAACTCTCCACTTCTCTTTCAAAATATTTTAAGTGTGCCATTTTTATATTCCTTTGAAGTAAATTCCAAAAAAAGACTTAATGGAGAGACAGCAGACCCATAATTAAAACAATAACTGCTATGAAACTTAACCTCTAAAGTATTTTAGTGTGAACTCCCCTCGGTGAAAAACCATAGAAAATCACAAATAACGCAGTTTGATTTTGATCAACTCGAACTCCAATATCTTCGACCAAAATCCAAAATTTCCATTTGCTATTAAGTCACCAAATGTCTCTGCAGCAGATCCTTTTACTTGAGCACGCAGCCTTTAAATGAATGCCACTTTTGTAAAAGCCACTTAAGAGGATCCTTCTGAAAGCCACAGTGAGATGCCACAGGAGCCTTCTTGTTAGATTTTCCCAAACCTGATTTCCTTAAAGGGAAGGGAGAGTGCTGTCTGGCAGCAAAACCAAAGAAATTCCTGGGGTTTTAATCCTAAACGCTACCTCTGACCACATTCAACCTGTAAATTTCCTCTCTGAATGCTTTCACATTTCAGGTGAGCCCAGGTGACTCTGGCACTAAGCCAGGGGCTGGGGTATAGACCGTGGAAAGCCCATGGACCTGGGTTCGAGACTTGAGGTTAGAAGGAACAGCCAAAAACAAATAAAAAAGTGAAAGTGCTTCTTATTTACCTTCCTTCCTTCCAAATGTATCCTCCTTCTCTCCCTTCCCTCTTCTCACTAAAAAAAATTCCATATTTCAGAAAAATTTCTTTAATTATGTGTGTCTTGCAATGGATAAAATTATTCTGACAAGTTAGAAACTTAAGAAATGTGAAGGAAAGAGATTCTTAAACAATTTTGAGCACTATGACCAATTAACCAGCTCCAACTCTGGGGAAAGATGTTAATAATATTCAGTTTTCGATCCAGTTTACATGTTTTATAATGATTCCTATTCAGGATGATTTTGTCCTGACTTCAGTACCTGAATGTTATGTTATTCAAAGGAGTCATATTATGCTTTTATTTTATTCTTGATTTATTAAAATATCTTCCCTGTTCTTTGTGAAGTGAAATAAAATTCAAGTTTCCTAAGAGAAAGCAGGACAAAAGAATACTGAGTTCTAGGAGCAATACACACAGTTGTTATGTGGCCTGAGACGGTAACTTCCAGGTGCTTTCTTTAGTGGAGGTAGGAGAAATTCTCAGACACCAAAAGCCTTTATAGCATATCTGGACTAATTTACATTTATGATACACAGTAGAAATTTCTTGATAATTACCACCTACTGAGATTGGTTATTGCTAATCAAACAGTATCTTCCATTTGGTCTCTATGCAGCAATTTAAAAGGAAAGCTATAGAAAAAATCGATTGATCACTGGTTTATATGAAATCTTTCTATTCAGAATATGAAATACATTTATTTATTCAAACTATTATACATTATTTGTACAGTATTCTCTGAAAACTTGGAATCCTAAATCAGCAGAAAGATGCTCAAAGTATTCTTGGCTAATGGCATCAGGTTTTATTCTTTAGTCATTGCATTACTTTATAACCTGGTAGAGGAACTCCTAATGTGTGGGATTACAAAATGTGCAGAAGAAACCCATAAGCCTTATTCCAGAAGCAAAAACTCAATCTTTTCCTTCCTAAATAGTAATAATTAATGAAATGTGTCTTTACTGGGAACTTAGCATGTGCCATCAACTCTACTAAGCATTCAAAATACATGTTTGAACCAAACAAATGAAACTATGGCTCACATGGAGGGAAGAGTTTAGCAGGAGATGACATGCAATAACTATTAATGTGATATATGTCATGAAAGAGATATACAGGGGTTATAGGTGAATACAATGAGCTAGGACACCTAACGTAGGAAAAGGCAGTAAAAGAGGTTGTCCTGAAGAATTCCTCTGAGGAAAGAACTCTTCAGTAGGGTTGAAGCTGGAGTTAGTGGAAAAATTGAGAAAGAGCTAAGGAGATGGTACAGGATGATGCTGGAAAGGAAGAGGTTCTGGGAACCCATGGAAGGGATCATATCTATTTAAAGATCACGTGACAGGAGGAAATACAAGAAGGAAATAAAGTTCATTAAATGTGGAAGAAATCGCTGAACGATGCTCTTACCTTAGTCCAGATGCATAAAACTCTATCTACAGATATTTAGAAAGATTTGATTATTCTCTAATAGAAATTAAACCTTGGGAACAATGCAAAGAAACAGAAATACCAACTTATAGACAAAGTCAAAACATTCAGAAGTTGGGATGTTTGGAAAAATCCTTGCCTACTTTTCAGTTTTGGTCAAAGTTGACAGTTATTCCCATCCAATTGCAAGAAGAGGAACTTGCTCTCTTGACAAAAATTGCAACCAACATTTTTGATGAAAGAAAGCTGCACTTATTTTGATCGAACAATTTTTCATTTAATTTCAGTCTTGTCTTTGATCTGCCTCCTGTCAGTCCTTTCTTTTATAAGAAGCCTTGAATATTGCAGGAGATAGCATCTGTAATTTAAAACAAAGTGGTGTAGTTTGGGCTAGTAATAACTTCAGAGTGGGTTTCCAAAAAAGGTTATATCTATAGTAAATGTTCTGTGCTAATGTGCCCTTCTTTGCTCAGCAATCACCTAACAAGTGCCCACCCAGTATTGCCTAGTGCTATTCCTAACCTATGTCTACATCAAAGTTATAGATGATCAAAGCATTTCACAGATATTAAACAAATCCACTACAATACAATCCATAAGGAAATCTTATGTGTCCCTTCCCACTCTGTGTGCTCAAGAACAAAGACACAAAGAGTAATGGAAATCATTGGAAAAACAAATGTTGACTAAAAAGTAAAATATGCCAAGTATTTCCATTTTTATTCAATATGAAGAACTTACTGACCTTAACTAGTACATTCTCTTGACTCTCCTCATCACAATCCCATTTTATATTTCTTTTACTCTGTTCAGTCTATATTATTCCTCACTCTCTTCGCACAAAATAACTTTGGTTTCCTGTTTGTATCCCCTTTTCTTATATTGTTCCATCAGCCATTGAATTGTGTTTTTCTTCTCCTGTCCCCCATCCTCCAGTTCTACTGTCAATATATTCTCCATCATTTCAAGACCAGCTCAAAGACTAGCTCTTTCACAAAGGTTTTCCAAGGAATGTCGTATCATATCTAGATACATTCACAGAAACTTGAAAACACCCAAGGTAATCTTTTATTTTTATCCCTTAGCCTGTTTTTTAATTAAAATAAAAAATGTACTTATTCCATCCTCTTTTATAATTCTGTGTTTCCTAAGAAACATCAATCCACTCTAGGTATTTCAAATAAAAGAAAATTTAATAGAGGGGATTTACTATGTAACTGATGAAAGAGTTGACAAAACAAATTGGTTTAATGAGGCAAGTCAGAGACTAGCAAGAGCAGAAAGCCCTTTCCCTAAGAGGCTTGTGAGGAAATGAGAGAAAGTGATAATGGTGGTATTGACAGTATCCGGGATGTAGAGCCATAGGCCTAGAAGCACAACTAAGGCTAATTCACAGGATGTGGGATGGGGGTGGGGGTCAGGAGATTGCCATCTCCCAAAAGTTTTAGCAGTAGAGGCAACAGCCTAAAACCAGAATTTCACCTTATAGCACACAGTTCTTCCTCCTTCACTCAAGTATGTGATGCCTTCTATAAGCTGAATCCATGTGGACACCAACTGGCAAGGATGTCTAAGAAATACAGTTTCCTGAAACATAGAAAAGAGCAGGTACGGAATAAAGATGAGAACAAGCAGGCAAATAACTAGATCACTGTCCTTTTAGAGAAACAAACAAAATACTGTGACAATAGAGGCCCTTCAGCACCTAGCACTATTTCTGAGACAAAATATTAAGAAATTGTATTAATATATCCCACCCGTAAAAAGGGGAATATTTTTCTGTTAAAAGATTAAGAAGGATATGTACACAAGGTATTATTTAACAAGTAATTCCTGTTCATGTCCAATAACCTTTGATATTTTTTAAAACATATAAGCACATGGAACAAAATGTCAGATATGAATCTGACACTCCAACTTTACTGATTCCTGCCTTTCTCTTTTTCTTCTGATACTCTCCTACTTTGTTTGATTCACCAGATCTGAGGACCTACATCTTATACAGGCCTTGAACCTATGTGAAAATCTGATGAAGCTGTGGATTCTCTGCTGGAGTTGAGGTGTGAAGGAAGATGTGCACTTGCGTATGTACTCAATGCTGCATACAAATTGAGTTTGCCTGGCACAACGCTTACCCATTAGACTTCTGCATCACAGATGAAAGTTTTTATTTTCACTTTCAATCAAATGATATTTTAAAAATAGCACATAACATTTACCTAATGATCTACATTGGTTTCCTCATTGTGGTCACCTTTAAAGAACTGAAACAGGTGGTAATAGGCTGAAAAGTTATAGTCTAAAGCCTCAATAGTTTCTCTAGTTGGAGTCAACTTGCCCCTCAAGATTCACGTCTGGAGACATTTATTATTTTCATGACTCAAGGGCAAGTGTTCTATTGACAACGAATGAATAAAAGCCCCCAAGCTTCAAAATATACTACAATGCACAGGAGAGCCACCAGGACAAGGAGCTGTCCAGTCTAAAAAGATCAACAGTGCCAAGGCCAAGAAACCACCTTCCAGACAAAAAAACATTACATGTTTCTTTTGGGCTCAAAAAGATCACACTGATTTGCAATGTGAGATATACCTTCCATTCCACTAAGAAGCTATTAAGCTCCAAAAAATAGACACTTCTATATTGTTGACATACTTAGTTAGATAATACCTATGTCTGAGTTCTGGGGTTCTTAATCTTTTATGTCACCTCTGTCACTGTACTTTTGTGTCTGGTCTGTGAACTGTTTGATGGTGGACAAAGAATTAATAAATGCTTAGAGAAAAATCACTGTCAAGTTCAGTAAACTTAGCTTCCAGTAAATCAAGCATTCCAACTATCATAAAAAGAGATACTTCAAATCTTATCCATACAAAGATTAAGAATATGAACTTAAAGTGCTTCCAGAGAGTTCAAATGCAAGTCTAGACTGGTTTTTTCCCAGACAGATACGTGTCAAAAGCCTCAGACTAAATACTCCTAGACCTCAAGCCACACTCTTGTAATCCCACAGAGATTTGATTGAGTTTCCAAAGTTGTTTCAAGGTAGAATCCTTCAGTAGACTGCACCCAAGAAACCTATTCTGACCTACTTTGAAACAAGCTAACATTTCAGGACTAGGTTGAGCCAGGGAGTAGATTTTATGTTGGTGGCACATCTGATACCACAGACCTATTAATCAGAATTTCCAGGAGTGGGGTCTCAATTTCAGGTAGAGAACCACAGTTCTAGAGAGTATAATCTTCCATGGGGGTCTTGTCTGGAAAAGAGCTTGGACTACAGTTTAACTTCTTTTCTAAGGAAGACCAAGAGACAAGTTTCAGAATTCTTACATTTTGGTAATAGGTCTTGGAGACTTCAGAAATTCTAGAGCTGCCAGCAAGCACACTGAACCTTGGTTGCCAGTGGGCAATGTCAGATCAACTACAATGGACCCAGTCTCCTGGCCTGCCTGGTTCCAGACGGGCTTCTGGGGACCCATCTTTAAATCAGTCCACACAGGCAGACAGGGATCCCAAGTCCATCACTTCAGGGGCAAGCACCAGGTCCATCCCAGTGAACCCAGGCTCCAGGTAGGGCCCTCACTCCATGGATTATGGATTGAAGCCTAGCACTATCTAAACCTCTGACTTCAGCATACCTTTTCTAACTTTTCTCACTATTTCTTTTCCAATATCATGTTCTCCACTTTCTTATAAGTTCCTACCTCTGTGGGTTTTGTTTGTTTGTTTACTACTTTAATGCATTTATTTTCTAAATACTTTCTCTTTTATGAAGCCTGATCTCATCCTGAAGTCAAACTGGGAACACTCACTGAAATACTGTTTCATTAAGAATATACTTAACATTCCCTCCCCACCCCCGTACACTTTCATAGCCATCCATACATTTCCTTTATGGCTGATTCATCACAGAAAGCCCCACAAAACCTACTAGAGTGGTGCTTTGTAAAAGTAAATATTGCATGCATTTTGATGGAGTGAAGACCGCAAGTAAAATATTATTGCAAGCCTGGTTCTCTGAAGTTGTAGTATTTTCAAATTGATCTGCCAAGGCAGTTCCTTCTTGGTATTTCAGATTTAAAGAATAAAATTATACAGTAATTAGAAGTAAAACTGATAACTACTGTGAAGAATGTAGTATGTTGTGTGGGCACTAGAAAAGTCCGTTTATATATAGCCCATTGATGGTTGTACATGATAACTTGACTAAGGCATTATTCAATCAATTTTTTTGAACACTAGTCTAAGAGCTACTGTGATTTCATCGATGTGATTAACATCCATAATAAAATGATTTTAAATAAAGGAAATAATCCTCAGTCATGCTGGTAGTCCTGATTCAATCAGTTGAAAGATCTCAGAGCAGAAATGAGTTTCCCCTAAAGAGGAAATTCTGCCTGCGGAGAGGAGAATACCCGGAGTCCATGTCTCAGAGTCCTGTCTGCACTCCCGGTAGCCTGTCCTATGGACTTGAAACTTTCCCTGTTCATACATTTACGTAAGGCGATTCTTTGCAATTAGTTAATTAATTAATCTTCCTTACTGGTTCTGCTTCTGTGATGGAAACCTGACTGATATACCCACTCTAACAATTTTCATCCCCCAAATTTTAAGGGACAATTAGTGATTCTATATGTGCATATGTGTTCATAGATATAATCAGTAGACATACATATCTACATAGGTAGCACACATGAAATGTTCCAGATTAACTCCATATTAATACATGGAATCACTTTTTCTAAACAAATCAGAAGTTCTTCAAAAGTATGATCATGCTTAATATTATTGAAACTAATGTGATATAGACTCTACATGACAATAAGAGTGGAAATTGATGTAGCCTTTCCTTAATTGGAGTCTAAAAATGTCTCAGGCTTTTTCATCTAAGAATCTCTTGTGCACAGAGAGATACACACGTGTACAGGTATTTGCATTTCAGTGTTATTTATAATGAATAAAATGTCTAAGTCACTTAAATGTCAAATAATAAGGCTATGGCTTTATCCTTATAATGGAATCTCTTGCAGATATTAAAATCACCTTGAAGAAATTTAGTGATGTGGAAAAATGACCAGAATATAAAACTCAGTGAATGGTTTATAATTATAGTGTTGTATCAGTTAGGGTTCAACCAGAGAAACGGAACCACTGGCAGGTGGTGGATATAGTAAGAGATTTGTTACAAGGAATCGATGACCATGACTTTAAGTCTAAATTCCATAGGGCAGACTCTCAAGAAGGGACAGTTATAGACACACTGAACCTCATGAGTATGAACAAAAGCTGTTTTTCGTAAGAAGGGCTTCTCTGCATCCTGCTTTTGGAAAACACAACTCTATATTTTAATGCCTCCCAACTGGTTATCAAGCTATCCAGATAATTCAGAGTAATCTATTGAATTAAAAGATAATTACAGACTTGAAACTTGCAAAATGCCTTCATGACACTTTGATTAGTGCTTGATTGAATAAGTGGGCTGTAAGCTACTCAAAGTAGTATATCCAAAAAGCTATCACATAAGTACAATATGATTCCAGTTTCATAAGAAGGAAATATAGAAGTAAAAGCATACCTAGAAAAGAAGGCCAGAGAGAAACACCTGAAAATGTTCATTTTTGTGTCATAGTAAGATTATAGATGATTTTATTGTTTTATGACTCATCTGCCTTTCTGAAAAATTTTAAATGGATACATACCATATTGCTATTTTTTCAGAAAAAAATCAAGGTATTTTAAATGTCAGCACATGAAATAATAAGCAGGTAAAAACAAAGAATAAGTTGTCACTTTTTAAATTATTATCTCACACTACGAAAGCTACTAACAGATCTAAAAAGCATTGGATTAAAAAGAGTCATTCAACCCATCCTGAAGACGGATTCTTAAAACCTAATTTCACCCAAGTCAGGACAGGCCAGTCAGTAGGTTTCCAGTCGGTGCTTCCAGAAAAGGACCTGGGAGAGATGAAGACTCCATTTGTTTCTCCTGAAAGAGACACCTCTCACATGGTGGATCCCTTCATGACTCAGCATATGCGAAAGTTCCCCAGTGACTTGGTCTTCAGTTGCTTAACTGAATATTAATATTTAGACAAATTTCAGTTTAGGACATTGATACTATCCTCTGTGTTGTGAGTCTAATGAGTCAGAAGAAAATAGGCTTCTTCTAAGGTAAACAGAATATTTTCTCTTAATATGATTTACTCTCCCACAAACCAGCTTTAATTCCTCAGTGAAGTTAGATTATGAAAACTCAAAGCTGAAAGAAATTTTAGACCAACTCCCTCAATTGACAGACAAGGCGGCAGAGGGTATGAGAAGTGAGGTGATTTGCTCAAGGTCAACTCAGAAGTGGGGACAAAGGCAAAACTGTCACACAGGCCCACTGTGTGATCCACTATGTCACTCCGTCTTCTTACTCAGGGATGTGTTTGAGTCATAAAAATCACCAGCCACCATTAAAGCATGATAAAAATAAGAAAAAACATGGCTGAACCTAATAGTTTTATAGTAATTTCTGTCATTGTGTTCGTTCAGTTGTTTTAAAAATTGTGCTGTCAAATGCTGTAGCCACCAGACATAGATGGCTCATAGGTGCTCGTCATATGAGAATATGATGGAGAAACTAATTTTTAAATTCTCTCAAAGTTTAATTTCAATTTTTATTAATTTAAACTTTTGAAAATCTTGATGAAATTAGTTAAATCGTGTCAGTTACATTTGGAACAACATGGATATGTGGACCTATTTTTCTAATTATACATTTCACTAAATGTAAATGAAGATTGTTTCAACAAAAATTGAGATATACTGTAATTTTAAGGTATATACAGGATTTTAGAGAATGCAGAAAAAATACAGACAGAAAATTCTTCATTAGTGACATTTATATTGATTACATGTTGAAATGACGATTTTACTGGATTAAATGTTACTAGTATTTCATCTATCTGTTTATTTTTCTCTTTTTTTTAATGCTACTCCTGGCCCCTGGTCTCAAACCTGAGACCACAGCTTTCATAACCTACTGCTTAGTGGCCAGGGCCACAGAGGGCCTCTCAAGTCTTGCTTTGTTTTTCCCTTCCTCAGTCCCAGATCTTGAACCCTGGTCCTTGGGATTTACTTCTTTGTACTTTTTTTCAATGTGCCTAATAATATAATGTGGACCATATATATATATATATATATATGTATATATATATATATATATACATATATATGTATATATATGTATATATATATACATATATATATATATATAGGACAGTGTTGATATAGAACCTTAATTATTTTCAAATTTGTAATCAACTAAACATTTATTTTGTATTTTTAACAACATCGTGTCACATATTAGCAAAATTATGCTGCTATTCACTCTGGATTCTTCTGTATTTGTTTCTGAAACATATGAATGATAAATGAGCATCACGATTTGGGCTGCTGACTTTATGATGTGTTCCTGGGTAAACAGACACTTGTAGGAAATTTCAAGGCGCTGAGAGTAAAAAGGTAGCTGTAGTCCACAAGGGACTGCCACCTAAAATATATAAAACACACATACAACACAACCATTTTTTTAAAAAGGGAAAAATCTCAATTCAAAATAATGGTCAGAAGATATAAATAGATATTTCAACAAAGAGGACGTAAAGAAGGCCAACAACCACATGAAAGGATGTTCATTATCACTTATCATTCGGGAAATAGAAATCAAAATCACAGTGAGGGATCACCTCACACGAGTTTCAGTGACTTTTATCAAAAAAGGCAAGAAACAAGGTAAGTGGTGAGAAGAGAACCCTTGATGCAAAAGCAAACTAGTGCAGCCAGTATAAAAAACAACATGGCAATTTCTCAAAAAAAAAAAAAAAAAAAAAATAGAAATATCATATAATCGAGCTATTTTGCTTCTGGGTATTTACCCAAAGGATATGAAACAACACTAATTTGGAAAGTTGTGTGTATCCCTATGTTCATTGCAGCATCACTTGCAGTAGCCAAGATAAAGAGAATATGCAGGTCCCTGGAAGGATGAGAGCATAAAGAAAATGCAGTACATATCTACAATGAAGTACTACCCAGCTATTACAGAAGATGAAACCTTATCATGTTTTACAGCTTTGATGGATGGAACTGGAGGGGTTTATGTCAAGTGAAGTAAGTCACATCGAGAAAGACAAAAACCATAAGATGTCATGCACAGGTGGAAGATAAAGAAAACAAAACCAAACTCTTAGATTATGAGAAGCAAAATGGTTTTTACCAGAAGGGAAGGGGAATTAGAGGGTGAACAAATTGGTGAAAAAGGTGTCATTTATTCGGTGGTGAGTGGAAACTAAATTTCTGACAGAAATCATGATGTAACACCTACAGATGTCACACTATAATGCTGCATATCTGAAACCTGTATAGTTACAAACAAATGTTATTTTAATAAAATAATTTTCAATAAATACTAAGGTTAAATGTTCAAGCATTTTGTCAAAGGAAAAACAAATGGAGTTGTGTGAAATAATTGATATCCAGAGGAAAGGTATATTACTTTCCTATTATTTCACCATATTCAAATCACTAATGTAAATCCCAAAGGTATATTTTTTTAAGGAAAGATGCAGGCAAGAATGAAGGTGTAGTTTTAATTGCTTCTGAATCCTTGATGCTGTTTCCTTAATGAAGATTACGGAGGCTCTGAGACTCAATACATACATCCAGTAGGGCCTTTCGCTTAAATGGTGTATACTCTAACATAGTTTTCACTTTTCCATCTTGATAACTGTAACAAACTTCAGATAATCAGCTGATACTAGGTTTCTTAGCCTGATTTCACGTGCGGTTCAACCTGGGAACCATTGTTTGAATTCTTTGTCCACGGCACCTTAGACATACATGTCTTTCCTAACTGACTCTTGTTTCCCTTTCTAGAAAAGAGCAGGCTTGCTCTGGCATGCCATCCATGGGTATCAAATGAATCTCTTTTTCAGATGTCTTGACTGTCTCCTTTTTTGGTACTCAGAAGTTTTCTTGACATCTGTTATGGAATGAGTTGTATACCTCAAACTCCCAGTACCTTAAAATATGACTGTGTTTGAAGAGTCTTTTAAGACATTCTTAAAGTCAGTTGGGGTCATATGTGTAGGTCCTAATGAGATATGATTGGGGGGAGGGGCATAGTGTGTGGGGGTGTGTGTGTGCGCACACACTCTCAAAGAGGGGAAAGTCAGTATGAGGACACCGTGATTAGGCAACAACCTGCAAGTCAAAAGGAGAGGCCTCAAAATTGACCCATCGCCAGCATCTTGACCTTGGACTTCCAGTAGCCATAACTGTGAGAAAATAAATTTCTGTTGTTTAAGCTACCCAATTTGTGGTATCCTGTTAATGGTACCCTAGCAGCCCCAACAGGTTAACACAGCATCCTTCTTTGTTTAAACATCACTCTCCAAATTAACCGTCAGAAGCCTTTTGCGTTGTAGATCACTGTTCTGTGCCCTTAAAGAATCTGTCTCTCTACCTGCCCTAAGGCATTATCCCTGTCATACGCCTTCATTTTCTTCAAAGTAAAGCTCCTAGGTGTCATATAACCTACTTTTAAAAGCCAAATCATCCCATGTGTTCCCTCCAAATTTGATGTGTTCCCTCTAGCCAGTTTTTCATGATGTGCTAATGAACAAACAAAAGAGCACATTTTTATATAGATTATGTTTAGAGTCTAACAGTCAGCCTCAGGGCATTTGGGAAGCAGCAAATGAGGTAGAAGGAGCAATGACTACATGGGGTTATTGATCTGGGTTGAAATTTGATTGTGTACTTGTTCTTTCTGTGGATTTGGGAGAGTTTTGTAATTCTCTTGAGTCTATCGGTCCTCATCTCTAATTTGGGGCTACTGGCTCCTATCTCAAAGAGTTACTTGGAGAATTAAATGAGATAACATATGCCAAGTTCAGGGCAAATAGTACCACATAATAAATATTAATTCTCTTGCCCCTAAGGGAATGAAAGTTCCTTTGAAATATGAGTACAAACCCTTTTTAAAAGAAACAACAACAACAAAAGTGTTTTATAGTTAAAGAAGGGGGAGGAAGAACATCTGTTTATGGTGTCCTTTGGTAAAAGAACATTCATTTATATTCCAGGGCAATGATGGAGCCTTAATTCTCCAGACGCTTGGATGCAGTTAGTTGTAAATGCAGCCATCATTTAGAGGATGGCTGGTGAGCTCTTGTAGTAAGGGTCTCAGAGAAACCATTCCTGAATTTTGATTTCACTTTTACCACATGACTGAGCTCTGGAAGGCATCTTTGCTTCTTTCTTTTATCTTGATACAAAATAATAATGATAATGCTTGCTTCACTAAGAAAAAACTTAAAGAAATTATTTATGGGAAGCTTTAGCAATTATTCCTAGAAGAGTAAACTTTATGTACTCACATCCAGGTGCCCCCTTCTTGACATCTGCCTATCAATAAGAAGCGTCTATTACAGTGGGAGATCTTTCCCTTTTAAAGATGTTATATTCATTTCAACAGACACACCGGCACTGACTATTGGAAATTATTGTCATTGTTCTGAGTAGAGAGGAGACAGGTAAACTAGGTCCAATCCTTGCACTCAAGACTTGGCCATAGCTCTGCTATTAAAAAATGAGATTTCAACTCAACATCTTATTAAAGTTTAAAACACTTAGAAAAGAGCTATGTGAACACTAAATGGAGCAGAGCAGCTGCTTGCCCCTCACATTTCTTCCCAAGTTAAATGCTACTGACAAGACCGTTTAGTCCCCTCCGTTTGATGGCTCTTGGGAACCTGTCCAGGCCCTGAGCATGGTCCCTCCTGAAAATGTATTCTTCTCACTCAGCACTGAGGTCTCCGCTGTGGGGACCAAGCCTGAAGGTTAGACCCTCTGTACTGCACTGCTAAATTGGATGGATCTGTTTTTAATCCAAATACTTCTTAGAAAAGAAAATAAGTTAGTTTATCCAGATGTTTTAAACAATAACCCATCAACAAGGTAATTTACCATCAGCACAAATGACAGGAGTGTCTACTTCAATTTTTCCATCAACTTTTCCAATATTTGAAAAACGTGTGACTCCTAAAAAGCACAATGCCATTAAAAGAGAATCCTGTTAAATGTCAATATTTCACATTTCCTCCCTAAAGAAGTTAACTAGAAATAAAATATTTTTATAAAAAACATCTATTAAGAGATGATGACTAGGTGCTAGGGTGATACAAAACACATAAAAGGATTACTTGCACCAGAATTGGTCAGAATTACGTTGGATACTATACTAGGTTGCTAGAACTTCCATAACAAAATACCATGAACTGGGTGGTTTTCATGTTAGAAATGTACTGTATCAAAGTTTTGGAGGCCAGGAGTCCAAGATCAACTAAGTTGTCAGCAGTTGGGTTTCTTCCGAGGCTCCTCTCTGGCCCAGTAGATAGCAGTCTTTCATGTCTTTATATGGTCACCTCTAGGTCTGTGTGTGTGTGTCTCAGCTTCCTCTTGGAGGGACAGCAGTCATATTGGATTAAGGTTTACCTATATAACTTCATGTAACCTTAACTGCCTGTTTGAAGACCCTATCTTCAAGCACAGTCCCATTCTGAGATACCAGGGGTTAGGGTTTCAACACATGGATTGGGTGGGGAATGAGGGATGGACACAATCTGGTACCTAATAGACATCTGGACAGATCTTTGAATTCACCCAGTCTGTGTGGGACAGAATATATGGGATACATTCTGGTCATTTTGGTGATATAAACAGAACCAAATCAGGTTCTTCCTGTTTCTCCACTACTAAGCCTTCCTTAGCCAAAGCAGATTTTACAGAAGAAACTAGAGGTTCTCCATAAGGAAGGGACAGATGAAGCTGGAAGAACAAGCTTTTGCTTTGATTATACAAAAATGGCAGCTGCATTCTGTAGAATAAAGACCAAAGAAGAAAATGTAAGATCTTCTTGTGTACACTCTTGATCATTCAGCTATTTCAGAGCATTTGGAAACACTAGATTAAAATGTTGTCACTTTTGTATATGTACATATGAGGTCACATGGTAGGGAGGTTGAGTGTCAGGTGGGACAGGAACTCTACACCTTGAACATTACCAAGTACCCCGAGACCCATCCTTCCTTTAAAGTAGAAAGGACCTGAGAGTCCTTCTAATACAGCTTGCTTGACCAAACCAATAAGGTAGCTGTGACCCCTGGAGAAGTTTGCCCAAGGTCAAAGGCTATAACACAGTCAAGGCTGCAGCGTGGATTCACAGCTTCCATGCCACTATCCTTTTTACTATTTTGGTTCTTGCACTAAATTTCTCTGGTCCTGGTGGCTCTGTTTCTGGAGGTATTTGTTGTCAAACTACCAGCATACAGCTCTCAGTGTATTACATACATACTAATTTAATATAGCAGAAGTGTATATATATATATATGTATATATATAAATTTAGTACACATACTGCCCTAATTTTATTTTATATATTAAAATACACATACTGTATGCTATATAATATAACAATGCACATTGTTCTACATACAGTAATACTATTTGTCAGGCTCTGCCTGTTCTAGGAGTGGCCTCACGGTACATGGTCCTCTTTTGCTCATTAACTCTTCATCACCAACTCCCACCGACCTCTTCTGCAGAATGATCACACCATGATCTCCTTATAGCTGCAAGAAAATCATGCATGGTTCTTTTATTAAGGTTTTTTCATGCTCATAGTTCTTTGTATCTGTTCTCCTCTACCTTCTCTGTTCAGATTCTGTAGATGATCTAGTTTCTAGTTTATAGCTTGTACTTGACATCTCC
This sequence comes from Solenodon paradoxus, assembly GCA_004363575.1. Lineage (NCBI taxonomy): Eukaryota > Metazoa > Chordata > Mammalia > Eulipotyphla > Solenodontidae > Solenodon > Solenodon paradoxus. The sequence goes on from RJWH01000030.1 coordinate 44,520, forward strand.
CCCAACTTCCCTTGAACTCAGGTGTGTGCTCCTCTAGGTCTTCTGTATGTCTCTGAGCTTCTGATCTGCACTTTTCCCTTAAATTTCTCTTCTTGTAAGCACTTTCCTGTAATCTTGCTATAATACAAGAACTGACTTAAGGAAAAAGAAATAGAAAATCACTACAGCATGTAGGAAGAAGTCAGACAATTCTGACTAAGGACACTTCTCCTTTATGTTCTTTAATCTGGAGTACATTTTGCAAACAAACAATAGAGTTAAAGAATTGCAATATTTCTTAGTTTGAGTTTTCTATACTTGCTAATTTTATTTCTTCCATTTTCATTTAAAGCACTACCCCAGTTTCTCCCAGCCTAATGCACTCAACTTTGCAAAATTATCCTGAGTCCTCTGTCCTTAGGTTTATAAACAAGTATAAGAGACAACTGAGAATTGTGAATATCAGTCCATCAGCTAACAGTATCACAAATTGACTGCCAACTATAAATGACTTAATGAAATAATGGTTTATCTGTTTAAAAATTCAGCTACTTTGGTCCTGAGTTTTACATAGACATTATTTTCTTTTAGTCATGCTAAAAGCCAAATCTGGCTTTAGTGCTACAGTGAAACATTAGTTTCATGAAACCATCCTCCAAAAGATCTTAACATGGTGGTGGATTTGTGACAGGCTTACTTCCATTAGCCTTAAAATTCATTGAATTTCTCTTAAAAATCACACTGCTGTTTGTTTTGGTCATTTTTCAAGAACCGAATTTTGGCAGAAATAATATTGCAAGAATAAGAAATTCAAGTGGCTATTGACACATTTCACTCAAGACTCCTATATGTTTCTGCTCTACTTTTCCACTGACTGAGACAAGGCAACATTCAGCCTTCTCTTTAAAGGTAACAATAGGTGCTAGTGAACCCCACTGGCTGGGAGGCACATAGTCCAAACAACTTCACTTTGCTGTACTTTGTCCAACTGTAAAGTTTATCAATTGTAGTCTTCATGCTTGACATTAAAGTCTGAGAACTTTACACTCCAAAGTTTAATTTTAATACAGAGGCAAATGCTTACCACAGTGAAAACAGAATGCAAAATGAGCCCAATTCACTTACTAACATTCATTCCTTGGAAATATCTTTTAAACATACAACCCAGACAATATTTTTCCTACAAATTACCAAGTAACCATAGAGGCGATGTCTTGTGGTGATTAAGAATGTGGTAGGCAGATCACATGGGGACAAATCTTGCCACTTATTTTCTGTTTTAGCTGGTCTATCTCCATTTTTTTCACATTTAAAATGCAGAAAATCCTAATATCTTTTGTATTGGTGCAATGATTAGCTGAGTTAGCACATGGTTAGTACTTAGAAAAGTTTCTGGTACCAGGTAAGCACTATAGATAAACACAATGTATAGGTAAGAGTAATTTAATGCACAGTCTTACATGTGAGCTTTAAGGAAGAATCCTACTACCTTATTCTTTTCATATTTCATTTATGCGAAATTATCAGCATACAGACACTAAAGTATCCTCACTGACTAAAACTAATTGAAAGGATTACAACAGCATTCCACTGAATATTCTGCATGTGGTCATTGCAATAATATAAAACATGCAAAACAGAATTGCAAAAGTCACATAGGACAGCCTTGCTGGGGTTCTGGCACTTGGGTAGTTGGATAGAGAAGCAGTCTGCCCAGCTCTTATTTATTTATTTACTCGTCATTCCAATTCTGGAATAAAGGCAATTAAGGACTGTGTTTGTCAGTAGCTACCAACAGCCTTCAAGAATCTGTTTATGCAGAACCCTCAAATGACACCACTACAGGTTTGGGGGTACAGTGCGTTCTCAAAATTAGATTTCATGAAACGACTTCTGCAAAGGGAATTCTGTGGAATTCTACTTGGAGTTGGCCCTGTTGAATAAACAGGCTTTTGGGAAGTACTTTGGGAGTGACCCTCATTTGTAAAATTAGAGACACCCCACTCTGCATATTTATTATTTTAAAGTCTATACCGTAAGGAAATCAAATCAAAGAAGACTGCTTTCTATTAAATAAGATTATAGAATTTGTTGCTAATGAGAGGCCTTTAAAAAACAGTCATTGGATTGAAATATTAACTTGAGTAACTTTTTTTTTCTTTTTCATCTGCCTTACCAAACACACACATTTTCAACCACTCAAATAGATCCCATCAAAAAGATACTGGAGAAATGCATTCTCCTTCATCACAGATAGTTTTTACTAAAAGTAAAGCTATAATTATCATTTCAAAGTGAATTTGGTGCTGAGTGCACTGAGAGTATAAGTACTATATTGCTGGAATTTTTACAAACAGAATGTTAAGTAGATGCAGCGTAGTAATCAATTTAAAACTTATTTTTCAGGCATTAAACAGATAATTGGCCTCTTCAAAATATTTAATCATTTTAATAACTGTCTAAATGGAAGATTTGGTGTGTGAATTTAGAATGCTAAATATCTGCCTAGTTAACACCAGGTAGAATAGACACCTGAAAAAATGCATACAAATTTTATTTTTCACTTAGAAATATACCGTCACCTGTCAATGACTTTCCTCAGATACCAAACCAGTACTTCAATTGTTCTTCTTGACTATAGCAAATAACTATACTTTGTGCATTTGTGTATTTCTGTGCTATCACCTTTTCACCCATGAGATGATAAATGTAACATACTTTATATTATAAATAACAAAGGTCCTAAATTGTCTTGAACTGTTCAAATGAAACAATTTCCTCTATACATTATTGTTAGCATAGACCATCAGAACAAAGAAGGGCAATTGAGGACCTAATAGTGTTTCTGGACCATTTATCCGATATATGTGTGCTGTGGTATTTTCTGTGCATTATCTCTAGTCCTTTTGGGACAGGAAATATTGTTATTTATATGCACATATTCTTTTTTCTTCTAAAGGATACTGGAATACAGTGCTGGAAGTATGTGAGTAGGTCAGGCAGAAGGAGCTCAGGCCAAGATAAATAAATCTGCATTAAAAATGGGGAGATTGAGAGCTATGGTAAAAAAAAAAAAGAAAAAAGAAAACCCAAAACCTTGGATAATTTACAAGACATGGCTGGCAAGGAACAAGAGAGGAGAAAGATGATTTTGGAAAACATGAGAATAAAACACGTGGCACGTGCAATGTAAATCCTATTTCCCATATGGATTTCGAATATACCACCTCTGCTAACGTGATCTGGTTGGAGGAGAGTCTTCACTATAAATGTGCAGAAGGGGTGAGTTGGCTGGTACCCTGCACACAAACAAAGGGTGCCTAGAGAGACTGCACCACAACACTTCTGCAGCTAAGTATTGCCCCAATATTGTAGATGAGTAACCTGGGGCTCATAAAGATTACCTGGGATTCTCAAAGCAACACCCTAGTTGAGCAGTAGAATTGGGATTTGAAACAAGTTCTCCCCAGTTTCAAGGTCTGTGTTCTCTCTATTGATTATTTTCTGCCTTATTCCCTAGATCGAGCATTTACCATTCACTCATCTCCCCAGAGCCTAACAGAGCCTGAACTACAGCAAATGTGCCCTAAATAAAGCATTTGGCCCTGATACAGGCACATAGGATTATTGGCGGCACTAGATGCCGTGCTCCCTGAGGGCAGGGCTGTCCTTTCTGCTTCCCACTGCATTCTCGGCGCTTAGCCCAGTACCTGACACAGAAGAGGTGCCAAGAAAATGTTTGAAGAATGAGTTCTTGATTCACCTATATCTAGCTTGCAAGATGTTTCAATTCTTAACTCTTTTTTTTTTTTTTTTTGTAGTCTATTTTCAAGGTGGTAACTTTCTAACGGAATAAACTAACCTAGTGCCTTTTCAGATGTTGAATAATGTTATACCTATACTTCAGCAATCCACCTTCCAATTTCCACACTTTGTATCTCATGACTGACCTAATGAATATCCAGGACTGAATTTTACAGTCACGGTCACTCTTCAAAATAACTAAAACTTTGAGAATTTTAAACAAGAAAGACACAGCAATAGATTTCAAAGTCTTCACACGAGTTCTTTCAAAGTGAAACGTTTTTTTCTCATAAAGATTATACTTCTAGGTTAGAATGTGTGAGATTTTACTAGATGACTCCTGGATTCTAACACTGGACTCTTTGATTTGATTACATAATTCACCTCAGAGAAAAGATTTTTTATTTCAGCTTGTGACTTAGATCCTGAGAAGTTATCTCAGCATGGACATGTAGAACATAAATGCCATTTCCAGCATCATGTAACACAGCAGGGAATAAACATCTTGCTGACAATAAGCTTTCCAAGGAGCAAGACATGAAGTGAAATCTTTCAGAATTTAAACTTAAGAACCAGCTTTGTTTATCCTTGAGGAACTAATGAGATGCATCCTATCATTTTGATTCCTCCCATTTTAACACCAGGTACCACTTCTAACAGAATTCACTAAAGGTAGAATTTCACAATTGTTTGTAGGATGCTGTGATAAGTGTCTATATCCTCCACCCAAGACCATCAACTGCTTACTCTAAACTGTCATTATTGGTTATCTTGCTAACTTTCATATATCCCAATAATCTAACATAAGGCTTAAGCATACAATAGATAATACTGAATGGATAAAATAGATGATTTTACATTTGTAAGAGGGCAAGGTCTGTTTCCTAGAAGAAGCATAAAGGCAGTAGTTAATAACTTGGCTTCAAACATAGTCTTAACTAAGAGTATCAGAATTGCCAAAGATAGTGGATTAAAAAGTCAAATCCAGGACTCTGAAGCAGAATCTCTGGGAACTATGACATGGCAACCTACTCTCTTAATACCTACTCCAGAGGAATTTTAGGCATCCTAAAATGTGAAAAAACACTTCTATCTAGTATTTTTTATTTGATAGCATCATACATTTGAAAAGGAAGTCTTCCATTATAAGTCCCAGATGTTATTCACTGCCTATAAAAGGAAGGCAAACTCCTTCAGAAAAAGATAAGACTTCACACAGCGATGATCACATTATACATTGGCCTTCACTATGCCCTTTTTTCACCCATTCTACTGTATGATAGCATGAATTCCAACAAAAATCTCTTCTTGAGATTCTGGAATTCTCAGTTCCAGGGACAGTCAATTCTCCCCATCATTCAAGAAAACCTGGTACAGATTTTTCCACGCTTAGTGTGTATGTCTGTTGCAGAGACCATGCCTCCAATTAGTCATCTTGCACCCAGCTGGAACCTTTTCCCCAGAATTGCTGCAAGTATGACTGAAGGATCATTCCTACCTGTTTCCTAGGCACATAGCCTACACCTAAATGAACTACTAATTTTGCCTCTGAGCTTCTTTTCCTAATTTGGTGCATTTGTTTATTTTTGTTGATTCTGAACTAGACACTCCACAATCAGGTAGCTGTAATGGGCAAAATGTTGACTCATTTCATTAGACATCTGGAAGGGAGAAAGTGTTTCATTTATTGAATTTGAATTATGAAAGATGGGGGTGTTTCAAAACAGAAATTATAACCATACTGCTTATAATTTGTGCTCCTGAACAAGCTGGTTAATAGCCAGACCAAGTCAAATAGTATGTTGTTCCCACTTACCAGCAGCAGTGAATTTCCAGCAGAGATGACTTTGTAGAGTAAGCTAATGCAGTCTTCTGTTCTCATTTACCTGTTTTGCTCTATTTTAAAAGCATGTCTGCTTTTTTGAAAAGGTCGTTTTCATCCACCATGCTCTCTTATTTAAAGTCTAAACAATTTTTGCCTTTTCTTCATAGATCTTAAAAAGAGCCATTGATTACTATTGCTTGGGAGAACTCTTTACCTTTACCTTTACCTTTACCTTTACCTTTAATGAATTCTTTATCTTAGAGTAACATGTGTTTTATATTTCAAAAGTGGAGTCAAAAAAGAACCTCAAAGTCAAACTCACCCAAATGTCTGTTGTACTTGGAATAGATTTAAGCATTGCCCTTCATCTCAGCATTAAAAAACAAATCGGAGTCTAACCTTCTGTAAAACGTATAGTTCAGAACTATGTCTCAGTATCTGGGAAGCCTATTTGAATTTTCTAAGTCTCCCTGGAGGTAACTATTCTGAGGATGCTAGGGAGAGCTCTCCTTGTAGCAGGAGTCGCCTCCAAAAACTACTTAATTTTCCAGCCCCATGCATATTTGCAACAAGAAATGTTTTTCTGGAAGTATTATGTGTGGAATGGGTGCCAGTCACAGAAAACACTTTTCTGAAAGTGTGGACAGGATCTTGGTAATATTAGTACATCTCTGTCTCCCAATCAGGTGTCAAACCTGGCAAAAGGAGCTTTACTAGAATAGAGACATCGTCCAGCATGACTAAGATAAAGGAAACCAGCTGTCACAATGAAATTACTAAGTATCAGATGGTAGACACTGCTGAAAACCAAGAAGAGATTTGCAGGAGGAGAGTTAATTCATTTTAGAGAGAATGAAAGAATTGGTTTAAGTGTCTACTTCTCTTCTAGCAGATCAAGGGGGAAAAAAAACAACTAGAATTTGTGCTACTAATAGGAAATCAGAAATGCCCATACAAACACCTTAAGAGTGCAGCATTTGTTTTGCTTTTTCATGACTTTAGACTCAATGATAAGGGCATAACTTTCAATGTCGAGATAATAAGGGAACTCAAATAGCCCACCACAGTTGAACAGAGACCCGAAGTGAATTGATACTTCTCATCGTCTTATCCCTTGCAACCAATACAAAGCATGCCCTATTCTTTGACCTCTAAAAAATCCCTTTCCCAGTTGCCTTTCCAGATCTTTATCTCTGGTAGCAACTTGCAGTCTCAAAATCCGAGCCCTCTCCCAGCAGCATGAGGAGGACCTAGGAAGTTGTGAGACATATAAAATTACAAGTCCTACTCCAGCCCACGGAGCCAGAAACCTACGGGTGATTCTGATGTGTGCTACAGTGTGAGAACTGCAGCGGCAGACCACAGGCTGCTCTCACCTTAACTACAATGTGCCGTTTCCGCATTTAGGGTGTTCTTCTTCTGCAGGTAGTGGGCGGTGTGGGGAGGGGGCTTTACTACCTAGGTGACTGAGAGAGGGACTCACAATCCAACCACTTTGGCATGTTCCGGATTGCAGCATGAAACATCCTGCTGTTTCTCCTTATTTTCATGGTTGGTCTACGAGATTTTGATGTATGCAGCAGGTACTTTTCTGAATTCATAGACTCTGCACATTCATATTGTATAATGAGCCCTGAAAATTTTCCCTCGTCCAAGTTCATACAATTTTTGTCTACTTCTTCCCAATTAATAATTGATAGTTCCCCTCTAATAAATCCATAGATGGATTTTTCTATTGTGGTCTCATAAACTTTCTTAGCATTATCCCTCCCATTCATTGTATGAAATACTTATTCATAGCAATAGTTCTCCAGTTTTGCCATCAGATTAGATTCAGCTAGAAGAGCTTTTTTTTAAAAAAAAAAAAAATTTCCAATGCCTATAATATATTCCAGGCTAATTAAATCAAAATATCTGGGGAGTTAAACACAAGCATTCTCCCTTTTTTCTTAATTCAGAACTCCTAATTAATTCCAATATGCAGCCAGGATGCAGAATCACTAAGCTATAGCATATATATGTGTGCATGTATGTGTGTATATATACATGTATATTATATTTTCTATTTCAACCTTTTTCATTATTAATCTTAGAAATTCAATAATTAGCGATATGGTTGCACAAACACCTGTGCATAAAAAACTTTTTAATCATTAAAAATTTAAAAAACTCCATATATTTGCTCAGGCAAAGTAAATGAACGCACAATATTCTTTCACTTGGAATTCAGTATTAGCAAAAGTTGACAATGCCTTATCTTTATAATAGAAGTCTATGTAAGATATGACTCTTGAATAAAGCTCAAAAGGATGAATATGATAAATAGAAAAGAATTCATTAATAGAAACAAGTTTTTAGATCATGTTAGTATTTGAAAAGTGGCAGAGGGTGTGGAACCATGGGAACAATTGAGCCTCCTAAGAGTCTTCCTGAGGGCAGTAGAGCCGCCCAGTGGGAGTGAAACATGGAGTCAGGGGAGAGAGTCTTGTTACAGGATAGAAGGAGGATCAATACCCCAGCGGTACACCACACAACTCAAGAATTTCCAGGGTGCAAATGAAGATTCAGAATTCTCTGATGCAAATCAATAAACTACACAACACCATCACTGCAGGAAAATCTAATCCACAGAAACATAAACAGAATGTCAACTGGAACAAAGACACAGAGAGATATATGTGAAACGATAAATCCGATTAAAACTCCAGGAGATGATCTGAATACAAAAGATGTATATAAACTGCCTGAGGATGAATTCAGTGCAATATGATAAACATATCATGGATATTAAGGAAACAATAGAGGCAGAAAAAGAGAACAACTAAAGAGAGAGAGGAGAAATGAAGCAAGATATCCAAGTTCAGCTATAGCTGAACTAAGGAACTTAATAGAGGGGTGCAGGATGGATCCCTCTTGGGGGATTGATGAAGGTTCCAAAAGAATCAGTGAACTAGAAGAGAGGAAAGAGGAATGCACTCAAACAAACCAGCAAAAAGGAAAAAGACAATGAAATGAAATGAAATCATTTGCAACCTATGAGACAGCATCAAAAGGAACAACATTTGCATCATAAGCGTCCCAGAAGGAGAGGATAAAGAAAATGGGGAAGAAGCTGTATTTGAAGAAATAATAGCTGAAAATTGCCCTGATCTGAGAAATAAAGAAACCTTCAGACTCAAGAAGCTCAAAGAGTTTCAAACAAAAGAAACCCAAACAGACCTACACATGAACACATTGTCATCAAAATGCAAAAAAAAAAAAAAAAAAAGTAAGATGCAAAAAGAATCTTAAAAGCAGCTAGAGAAAAAAGAGTCACATACAAAGGAGTCTCCCTATGGTTGTCAGTGTATCTCTTGAATGAAACTCATAGGCCAGAAGGGAATGGTGTGATATATTAAAAGTGCTTAAAGAATAGGATTGTCAGCCTAGGATAACATGAGATTATCATTCAGAATCGAAGGAATGATAAAAAGTTATTCCAGTAAGCAAAAGTTAAGAAATTCATCACGACAAAACCAGCTCTACGAAAAATACCAAAGACTACTCTATAAAGTGCAAAGAATACCCACTCAAAATAAGATAGCAAATATAAAAAGTGAGGAGGAGAGGATAATAAACATGTAGATTGTTAGAATGAGTGTAAGACTAATCTGCTTTCAAATAAAATTAGGACACAAACATATAATTATTAATGCTAACTTCAGGATAGCCTCAAAATACACATCCAGGGAAAAAGCAAGAAGAAAACAAAAAGGGAAACCAAACAAAACATAACTATACCCAACTTACCTAAGAAAAGAAAGAGAAGAACAAAAGCACTGTCTATAACAACACCTAGAAGACAAATCACAAAATGGCAATAAACTGCTACATATCAATAATCACTAAATGTTAATGGAATGAACTCACCAATCAAAGGACACAGAGTGGTCAAATTGATTAAAAAGTAAAACCCAACCTTTTCCTACTTTCAGGAAACTCACTTTTCAAACAATAAATATAGGCTCAAAGTCACTTGTTGGAAAACAATCCTATAGTCAAATGGCAACCAAAAGCAAAACAAAACAAAACGGCAGGAACAGTTATACATATATTGGATAGAATAACCTTCCAACTAAAATCATAACAAAAATCATAGACAGACATTATCTAATGATAAGGGGCCAGTCCAGCAAGAAGACATAACACTTACTAACATATATGTACCAAATGAAGGAGCATCATTATATATTAAACAAGTATTATTGGAACTGAGAGAGACATCAACAGAAACACAATAATAGTAGGAGACTACAATACCCTACTTACAACAATGGACAGATCAGTCATGCATAAATTTAATAGGGAAACAACAGCTTTAAATGACCATTTGGAACAGTTAAGTCTAATGGAGATATACCAAACACTTTAACCAATGACTAGAGATTTCACTTTCTTCTCAAGCACACATGGAACATTCTCAAGGATAGATCATATTCTGGGATACAAAACATGACCCAACAAATTCATAAGGATTAAAATCATACCAAGCATCTTCTCTGACCGCAGTGACTTAAAACTAGAAATCAACCACATAAAGAAAGTTAGAAGACCCCAAATTAATTGGAAACTTAATAATACACTTCTGAGTGACACTTGGGTAACAGAGATTATCAAAGAGGAACTTAAAAAATATGTACAGACCAATGAGTGTGAAGACATTACCAGAATCTATGAGATGCAGCAAAAACAGTACTAAGAGGCAAGTTCATTGCAATCCAGGAACACCTCAGGAAAAAGGAAAAATCACAAATAAACCAATCTAACCATACATTTAATGCAACTAGAGAAAGAACAATTCAAGTAAAAAAATCCAAAAAAGAAGAAAAAACAAAAATTTAGCAGTAATAATAAGACAACCCAGAAGATCAATGAAACCAAAAGTTGGTGCTTTGAAAAAATAAACAAATTTGACAAACCATTTGCTAGAATAACAAAGATAAAAAAGAAAAAAAAAACTCTCATAACTAGAACAAGGAATGAAAGGAAAGACAATACAACAGGGACCACAGAAATAGAAATCATAGGAGACTACTATGAATAGCTCTATGTCAATAAAGTAGACAACTAGAAGACACTGAAAGATTTTTTAGAAAAACACTGTATACCAATACTGGACCTATAAGAATGAGAACACCTGAACAGAAAAATCACAAGCAAGGAAATAGAAGAGGTCTCCCTAAAAATAAAAACCCAGAATTTTTCTAATGAGATTTACTGAATATTCAGAAATTAAGACCCATTCACCCCAAATTCTTCCAAAATGTTGAAGAACAAGGAACATTTCCAAATGCTTTCCTTGAGGCTAACATCACACTGATAATAAAAGTTGATAGAGATGTCACCAAGAAAGAAGTTGCAGATCAGTATCTCTAATGAACATAGATGCACAAATTATCCACAAAATATTAGCAAACTGAATCCAACAAGGCATCAAAAGGATCATCTATCATGACCAAGCGGGACTTATCCCAGGAATGAGGATGTTCAACATACTTAAATCTATTAACATAAAACAGCATATCAACATGAGCAAGTAGAAATACTACATGATCAAATCAATAGATGTAGAGAAAGCTTTTGACAAGGTCCAACACCCTTTTATTATAAAAACCTGCCTAAAATGAGTAAAGAAGGTACATACCTTAATGTAAGCCATGTGATAAACTCATGGTCAACATCATAGTCAATGGCACAAAATTAAAAGCACTTCCTCTAAGGTCAGGAACAAGGCAGGGCTGTCCACTCTGACTACTGCTATTTAACATAGTACTAGAAGTCTCAGCCAGAACAAATAGGTAAGAAAAAGAAATAAAAAGGAAATCAAAGTGGAAAGGAGGAAGTAAAACTGTCATTATTTTCAGGTGGCATGATTATATATATTGACAACCATAAATACTCTGTTAAAAAACTACTAGAACTAGTAAATGAATACAGTAAAATGACCAGTCACAAAATCAATGCACAAAAATACATTGCATTTTTATATGCAAACACCATTAGAAGAAAATGAAATCAAGAAAACCATGTCATCTAGAACAGAAGCAAAGAAAAAAATCAAATATCTTGGAATATGCTTAATAAGGGTGGTAAAAGACCTATGCAATGACAAATACAAGTCTATCTTAAAAGAAATAAAGGAAGACGCAAAGAGATGCAAAGACATTCCTTGCTCACAACTGGCAAGAATCAGCAAAAATGGTCATCTTACCTAAGCAATTTACAGATTTAATGGAGTCTCCATAAAATCCCATGGGCTTATTTCAAGGAAATAGAAAAAAAAAAACCTTAATATCTATATTGAACAACAAAAGACCTCAAATAGCCAAAGTAATTATGAAGAAAAAAAATCTAGAGGCATTATACAACCAGATATTGAACTTATACTACAAAGCGATAGTGATCAAAAAACTATGTTACTGGGATAATAACAGAGTAACAGAGGCTCAGACTAGTGGAATAGAACTCATTACCAGAAACTGATCTCACTCACACACAGCCAGTTAATTTACAATAAAGAAGTAAAAGCATATGACAGAGAAAGAAAAGTCTCTTCAATAAATGGTGTTAAGAAAACTGGACAACCACAGGCAAAAGAATGAAGCCAGACCACGCTCTAACACCATTGTAAAAATTAACTCAAAATGGGCTAGAGACTTGGACATAAGACTGGAAACCATAAAAACCTTAAAAGACAGCTTAGGAAAGACATTCCATGCCATGAATCTTAGAGAGGATTTTGGAGACTCAATTCCAGTATCAAGGGAAGCAAAAAGAAAAATAACTTAAGAGCTTCTGGGCAAAAGAAAACATCACCAAAACAAAAAGACAGCCTACTCTCTGGAAAAAGATATTTCTGACAAGGGCTTAATATCCAAAATATGTCAAGAACTCATAAAACTCAATATCAGAAAACCAGGCAAGCCAATTAAAAAATGGGAAGAGGAACTGGAGAGACATTTTTCTGTAAAAGAGAAAGAGGTGGTCAACAGGCACATGAAAAGATGTTCTTGCTGATTGTCAGGGAAATGAAAATCAAACCTGCAATGAGAATCACCTTATACCTGAGAGACTGGCTATTATCCAAGTCTGGAAACAACAAATGTTGGCTAAAATGTGGAGAAAAAGGACTAATTTTACACGTGGGTTGGTGGGTTGGTAGGAGTGCAGATTGGTACAAACTCTATGGAAAACAGCATGAAGATTCCTCAAAAAATTGACGATGGAAATCCTATATATCTGCCATCCTGCTTCCAGGTATTTACCCAAATATATGAAAACACTAATTTACAAAAATTTATGCACCCCCATGTTTATTGTAGCCCTATTCACAACAGCTGAGAACAGGAAACTACCTAAGTGACCAACATCAGATGAGTGGATAAAGAAGATGTGTGTGTGTTTGTGTGTGTGTGTGTGTGTATGTGTGTGTGTGTATTGCACAGTCCTTAGGAGAGATGGAATTCTGTCCTATCATGGATGGATCTAGAGGAGATTATGTTAAGTGAAATAAGTCACAAAATGAAAGGTAGATACCAGACGGTCTCACTCATAGGTAGAATGTGACTAAACAAAACAAAAGGAATAGATATAACAAAACCAACCCTTGGACACTTGCAATAGAACTGAGGTTACGTGAGTGGAAGGTTGGTAAGTGGTGGCAGAGCCCAGTGAACAATGGTGACGAACACTTGGTGATTTGGTAGCAAGCAGTGTGTGTTGATATGTATCTAATGAATAGGGAAACAGCAAATATGAGTTTATTTTAGTTTGTAAAACAAAACTACTACAATAAAAAACTCAATAATAAAAATAACCTATTTTTCAAATATATCTAAAAATTGTCATCCATAAGCCAAATACATTACAGCAAAGCCTTGAGAGTAGAGACTGGGGAAAAAAGAAAAAAAAAAAATTCAGCAAAGTGAGAGAAGAAACTTGAAAGGCCAATGATGACAGTGGATCATCATTATTAACTCAATTCTTTTCACTTAACAGAAGTCTTTTTAAGTTAGAAAATTATAATACAGCCCTACAATTATACTCTCCATTACTCTCTCTCTCTCTCTCTCTCTCTCTCTCTCTCTCTCTCTCTATATATATATATATATATATACTCTACTAATCATTATGATGTCTTACAATTTTTGACAAAATTGAGATAGACATTTCAACCTTATAGGTCTTGCTTTTTTTCAGTGACAGCATAAACTTTTGTTCATCACATTGATAATTATTTCGCCACATACAGAATTTTCTAGGATTTACTGAAGATGACTAGTGTCAGCCTGCTTCATGATGTGAATTTCTTTAAGAAGCACTGTAATGAGCTGTGCAGACATGGTGCAGAATATCAAAACATACAGCCTCAAACGATTTGTTCATTATTCAATCAGACATATACCATGACATCATTGCATATGGTTCCTTTAGCTCTATCACGTAAAAGTTTATGAGCATAAACTTGAGAGAAATTGTCAGTTTCAGTATGGAAAATTATTGCTTCATTAAAATATAGATATTTACACTTTAATTTCTACAGAATAATTCAAAGTGAAAACATTACCAGTTGCTGCTAAAGGGAGCCCAAGTCAACTGAGAGATGATTAACCTAGCCAGTCTCTAATGTGTTCCTAAGTGAAATCTGTGTACTTTCTGTTGGCACAAAAAGGATACAAACTCCTAAAAGCTAGTTAATACTAAGGTTTTCTGATTAAAGCTGATTTATCAGATGCAAGAACAAGGCACTTTTTAAAAAATCAATTCAAACATGAAAAACTGTCAAAAAGTTTGTATTTTATTATTTATTTTAGAAATATGGTTTAGACTGTGACTAAAGATTTCATGTTTCCACTGGTTAAGTGATATCATATAGAAATGATAGACCTAAATGTAGATTCTGTCCCCAAACCCGGGCCCTGGAAGATTACTTTCATTCTATGTCTCTCAGCCCACTAAACAAACGCGAACCCAACATCAAAGGCATTCTTGTGAAAAACTGTCTTGTGGACCAAGTCCAGTTCTAGGCCTCTGTATAACCCTTTTCCCATTTTCTTGCCCCGACTCAGTTGCCACACAAAGTCCTCAGGCTGTATCTCCTCATTTCCACAACCCATTCCAAACATACTTTCTTCTTTCCTTGGAATATTCCTGTGCTCTGTCTCAATTTACAAGTTGTAGGTCAACTTAGAAACATTTACATTACCTACCGTGATCAATATTAAGTAGACTAAAACCAATATGATTTATTTTTAAATAATAGAAAATTTAATATGAGGAGTTAGAGAATTATTGGTGCCAGATCCTCTCATTTTTTATTTCCAAGGAGGTGGCAGTTGATAACAAGTTGATATGTTTCTGACTTTCCCAGCTGGGTCTGGATTTTCATAGAAGGCAAAATGATCTAACCCTAAGAAACTTAATGATATTGATGCCTATTGGCAAAATGCCAGCCCCTGTGGAGATCTGAGAGAGACTGTTGGCTGGTAGGGGAGGGCTGGAGTGGGGAGCTTCCTGGAAACACTAGCTAAGGCAGCCACATGCCACACGATACTGACTGCCACTCAACAGCCCAGGCTCTGTAAATATTGGCCCAGCATTCGAGAAGTCCAAAAATAAATGGTAGCTATATAAATTCTAATTTTGAGTATGTTAGCAAGTTTCTGTGACTCTGTATCCTGTTGTGAACAGTGAATACTTTGTCTTAAATTCCTGCCATCAGATTTTATAATATGGGCATCTTTGCTATCAAAAATAATCTGGGTGGACATTGAAGATATTGTAATGACTATCTGAAACAACCTAAACATATATTTTGCATCTATAATAAGAACTGTTGTGTGATCTTTTTTTTATTGCTCTCATTTTACAATGAGTCTAAAGTAATTCATGCTTTGAAATCTCATTAGAAAAGGCAAGTCGTGAACTACTGGCTTTTATTCAAACTTTTGGAACAATCACACATGTTGATTCACTGAGGTCGTGTTACATTCAGTCTGGATTTCAAACTATGTAGTCAAGCCAATTTCCTCAACCTAAAGTGCTATGTCACCGTATTTGGGAAAGAACCTTAGTGATTCTATTATAAGCTTCCAGACTGGGTGGATACATTGAAAAATAAAAGTTGAAGAAACTTTTTTTCTCTTCATGAGAAAGTTAAATCACCATATTATGGATAAAACATATTCACTATAATGTAATTGCATGTTGAGTTAGGGGACTTTTTAAAAACAATGATGTTTAAAGTAATATGTTGCTTTCCCCTACCTTCTAGTTGATGCTTTTGGTAGAAGTGACCCAAGATTTTCCACTGAATCTTTTATAAAGATGGATGCATCCTTTCCCTTTTCCATATCCATATTAATGGTGGAAAAAACTCTGCCTCTATGTTGGGTTCCTTTTAAATATCTGACTCCTAGCTCTTAGGACAGATACTAAGGCTTAAAGTCAAGCTGGTCTTCCTAAATGATATAAGGGAAAACAGAAGCTAAATATTCTTATAAAATTGAGATGTTGGTGGTAAACTTATTGTCTTATATACAGATTATGATTTATAATAGTGCACACCTTAAATATATAAAGTTATGATGTTACTTCAATAAAAAATTTTAAGAATCTGAATATTCTTACATTTTTTGACTTGAGGATGCGCTTGCACTTTCTCTGAAATAATTCTAGCACAAAAATTTTCTCAGTCATTTATTCAGAAATTATTTATTGAGTCCCTCTATGTGCCACACATTGAACTGAGTGCTGGGGCTACAATGGGAATAATTGGAATAAGGTAAATATTATCCGTACCCTCAGGAAGCTTATAATCTAGTGTCAGAGACTAGTAGTAAACAATCACATAAATGTCAATTTAAATTATAGTAAGACCTGTGAAGTTGTGGGGGGTGAGGGGAAAGCAAAGTGTGTTTAGAGTACATAATAAGGGAATATACTCTGGTCTGGGGAATCAGGAAGGAAATTAAATTTAAGTGTCAGCTTGGTGATAGCCAAAGAGAGAGGACAAGAGAGTATCAAGAAGAGCATATTCAAAGGTCTGAATTAGAAATAAGAAGGGCAAAGGGGTGAAAGGGAGGTGAGAGATGGGGAAGAGTTGATATGTAAGAAGAGCAGTTACTGAGGACTTCACTGATCATGCTCAGAATTAAGAGCATTGTACCAAAGCTATATGGAAGCAATGAAGTTTTAAGGAGGAGACATGACCAGATCTTTGTTTTATGATCTGGCTGCTTTGCAAGAGAATGAATTAGAATAAACCAAAGGGGGTATAGTAAATGCATTAATGCAATACATCAGGCAGGAAATAAAGGTGGCCGGGACAAAGGGACTATAAAGAGAAGTAAAAGAGTCTGAAATATATTTAGTAGTTTCCATTTAAAGAACTTAGTCGGGAATAGAGAAAAAACAAGTGAGAAGAGAGTAGCAAAGATGATTCTAACTCCCAAGTTTGTGAAATGGACAACAGAATGTAGAGCAGTTTTCTTTATTGAATTTTGATGGAAACAGCTATGAGGGTAATGAAGAAAGTTAGTTTTGATGGTGAACACTGCATTTGGAAACATCATGACAGCAAGAAAATAGATCAGGTACAAAAGCTGGGTCTCAAAAATATGGACTTAAAATTTACAAAGTCTAGATTAAAGAGTCATTTTGGGGAAGCACTCATCTGAATGCTTGGGATTCATGAGATACAATTAAAAAGAAAAGTTATTACTCTTATCTGATATCCCTATTCAATAAGGGAAGTTTTTCCACTGGTGAGTCAATATAAACATGAGTCAATATAAAATATCTTTGTGCTTTTCTGGACCTAAAAGATGTAAGACATGTCAACGTAACTGGGTTCTGGTTAAGACCTCTTCCTGGAGCTCTCTATGGGAAGGAAAGCTACAGAATGAAAGGAAGTATAGCATTCCACATACCTGGGTGATAGAATGCTTCACTTGGTCGGTGTAGCCAAGGGCATGGATATGAATTACTAGTAACTGCCAGCCTCTTCCCAGCATGCCTGGCATTTAAACGGAAATTGTTAGCCACGTGGCTAAGAACCTGGTTACTAAGGAAGTGGTTTTTCTGTAAATCCATGCTACTATGCCTGGGGCTAGGGTCATCTTTGGCCTTCCTGGGTGTCACTGGCTTATTTTAGCATGTTTTAAACTTGGCCAGTTCGTTAATTTCCTACTGAGACATCTGCAATGCTGCTTTACAGTTTTCAAGTTGCTCCCCCTTTTCCCTATGCTGCCCCTCATCAGCTCAAGTTCAAAAGCGACTAACTTACAAAGGTGGCAGGATGGAGAAGGGAAGTGTTGTTTTGGAGCCGGCTTACACCGCTCAAGGGAGTTGACTGTGCAGAGTGCTTCTCAATACTGTCTTCAGCAGTTTCAAGACAGCACTTGAAATCGGTCAGTGTGGAAGTATTTACATCCATCGTAATTGCCAGTTACTAAACATTTGCTGCTTGGGGAAACAGTAAGGGGTGGTGCGCACAGGCTAGCAACAGTGGAGGCCTTTCTCTCTAGGCCAAGGGAGGCAGCATGCTACCGGGAACTGTCTTTATGGAAGAGCTCAGTCACTTTCAGAAAATGCAGCTCAAAGAGGAAGGGAGTGAAAAATAGATCATGACTTCTTTTCATGCACCCAAAATCTACCATGCTTCCCTTTGGCTAAGTACAACCACGGGTCAAGATTCAGACTTCAGGGACATGGAGAACCACAAGTAAGAGTAGATTACAATCTGTGAGGCAGGCAGACTGGAACTAACCAGTACATCATTTAAATGTCTGTTAAGGAATGAGTTACACACGTTGGGGAACAGGCCCTGTCGGGGAAGGGAGTTTGCCCTTCCTTTCTGGGCTCAGCTCATCTGGCATATATCATATTAACATTGAGCAGGCTGGTAGGAGGGGTAAATACCTCCTGCAGAAATGGGAGATGCCTAATAAAGACAGAGTAACTCACCAAAGTGGCTAAATCACCTCCTGAAATTCTTTAGCTAAGACAAATGATTTGGAGGTGGAGTCTGTGGAGGGAAAGTTCAGTTATGAGACAGTATCAGAGAAGGATAATAAGCAAACATGATGGTTAAGCAGATTTAAATTGCTGCCATCTCCATTGAGAAATTAAAGAGATTTGGTCTTCCCAGCACAGCAAGGAATGTTTTCTTTATACATTTGAATATCTTTAACAAAAGGCCAACCTCCACCCAGCATGCAGGTCCCCCTCCCATTAAATTAATTCCTATGTGAAAAGAGACATATTTTGTGGTAGAAAATTGTGCTTCCCTATAGCATTAAAATTCCTATGCAGACATGACAAAGAATGAGGCAGATCTCCATGTATCATACAAACTTCTATAATATTAAATAACAATACTTGCAGAAAACTATATTTTTTGTCCAATTTTTGTAAAAAATATACAAATATGCATCCACATATGCAGGTGTTTCTGGATGACGTATTTAGGGTACAAACTAAACAGTTAATTACTCAACTAAATATGTCTCCCACGTATATAGGAGGCACACAGGTTGTTAATAAACTTCTTTTCCTCTTATCAATCTATCTGGTATTTGATTATTTGCCATTCTAGAAGAACCCAGAGGGGTATAGGAAGATTTTCTCCTATGCTCTGACACTTTCCAATGAAAGTGTATGGTATCAAGATTGGGTCATGTTTTTCTTCAGTTGTCAACTAGAGGATTCTTCAAATGTTTCTAGGGAATATGGAGGATATTTCATTGATCTCTGAAACTTAGCATGGACATGGAGGGAATGATCATCAGCCAAACTGTGTGGGTCATTTCCCATAGAGACATTCCATGCAATTTATGATGAAAATTAATATACAGAAACCCTATTTAAATGAGGTTGGGAGGCTAGAAGAGAGGGGCCACACCTGGAGAATCTGCAAATAACACACCCATATGATATATCTCAACCGGAAGTCATGCTAAAGGAGCCTTTACTAATTCAATGATTAGCAAAAGTAACAAGCCTGTTTTTCTCCTTTTTTTTTTTTCTTCTTGCAATTTGCTTAGTGTCAATGTCAATGCTGGTGAGAGAAACAGCCCCAGAGAAAAGCTCTAAAATCCAAAGGCCAGCTGCTGAATAGAAGGCAGCTGAGGTTACCCATCAGTGGCAATGTAGGCAAAACAGGGCCCACCCCGCCCTTGGAGCTCACCACCGTCTCACTGACAATGGAGCCTGAGGCTAATTAAGTCTTCTGGATCTCACCTTGGTTCTCTGTTGAGCTCTCCAGATGGGGTATCTGGAAACTTGTCTTTGTCCAACGTCTTGTTCTTTTGGGGTACCCTTGGCACTTATGCCTGGTCCAATCAGGAAATCAGTCAGTCCCTAATCAAAACTGGCCAGCCATGGGTCTGTTATCAAAATCAAGCTCATCCTGCTGGAGCAGTGCTCTTTTCACTTGCTCCTGCAGAAATGAGTGGATCCTTCTTGGGATTATGCCCTGTGTGTGAAAATTCAGATTAACCTACTTCTTTGAAGAGGGGCTGTTCCTGACTGGAAAATCATGCTGTTTGTGTATGAGTACTCTGAATTGATTTCCTTCTGGAGGTGTTTTTTCCCTAAAGAGAATTGGCCGTTTTGGAACTCCTAGCTCTAATAAATAAGAAAATGGGACCCTAGTGACCTAAATACCATATGGACATTCCTCCTTCAGAAATAGTTTTTTCTCATGTATATTTTTAACTAAATGAACCAAATTAACCAAAGGTAATTCTCACTTTCAATGGCTATTACAGGTAACCTTCGTACTCCCCAAACTTTGTACCTACACTTACCCTTCTAATTACCTGTTCTAATTCTCTTGCTGAATTTCTTCGCCCTGAATCTCTCCCCTCTCCTGCCTCCTCTGACTCTGTCAGAACCTGCCCTTTTAAAGTCAAACTTTCTGGTGGCACTAAACTTAATGTATTGCATGCAGACACTGATTTGTAATGCTGTACACCTTAAACTATATAATGTTATGATGCAATGTTCTTTCAATAAAATTGATTAAATAAAATTAAGTTAAACTTTCTGAGAATCAGGGCAAACTTCAGATCTTTTACAGTCCCTGTTGAGCCCTGGTGGTTTAGCAGTTAATCTGTGGCCTCTGACCGACACAGTCCACAGGCATTCCAAGATCTGGGTTTCTGATCTGGGGCTGGGGAACAACCAAGAGGAAAAACCAAATAATATAAATACAATGCTTTTTACTCCTCTCTCTTCCTGCCTTCCTGCTTACTTACCTTTATTCCTACCTCTGTAACTTTCTGTTAAAAAAAAAATTGTGAGCCAGTAACTAAGGACCCTTTTAGGTTTATGAAGAATTTAGCATAGTTATGCAAACTTAGCACGGCCAGTTTTCTGTCCTATATCAGTTAGTTCATGAGATTATTGGTGAGGGTCAAGCCAAACAATGGATACAAATTGCCAGATGGGAAAATCCTGAAAAGGATTTAGATAAACAAACCCTTAACTTTCAGCAAGAGACTCTAGGAAAATCTCAGATAGACTTTATCAAACATTTCACCTGCACAGTGATTCCTCAGGGCTTTACTGAAAGCTTTTTTTATTTTAACAAATCCTGAGGCTGATCTGGACAATATATGTCTCCTACGGCTCTGATGTAGGGTTGGAAAGGAAGTTTCCTTCTACCCTTCTAGGTTCTTTTCTGGTTGGTCTGACAACCAAATTATCATCAGACTAGGAGGAAAAAAGAACAAATTTATGTACATAGCTATAGAGATCTTTTTGGAGTTAGATTCTGAAGCAAATGGGGCAAAATGAGGATATATTGAAGCAGGGAACTAAAAAACTTTAGTTCACATCCTTATCTCACAAAGCTCAGCCCTGAGACCCAGGGAAGTTCACAGCACTAGGCTGCAGTGCGCCCCCTGGTCATAAAACACCTTAGACAATAAATTTAAGTTGATGGCTCTTTCTGCTTCCGTGAAACCCCAGATACTCTAGGAAGTGAGCAAGGGGGGCATCAGATAATAGAAAATGCTAAATATGTTACTATGTGGAAACCATGGTTACTCTGTCAGAAACTATTAACTGCCTTTGTTCTCTGTGCCACTCTGCATGCCTATATAAGCCCTGAGCTGGATATTCAAAGGACCATTTGATTTGGGTTACTGCCCCTCATGGTCACTGGCTAATAAAAAGCTCCTCCCAAAATTCAGACTCTAAAATGTTTCTTTGATCTTGCCGGATACTTTGCAACAATATATCCTGAACTAAAGAATGGGACAGAGGCCAGGGGCTTCCAGGAGAGAAGAGAGTGTCAAATGATGAGGAGAGGGTGCCTCATATGGTGAAGACCATATATTCTATAGTTAGATGTTTCCCTGATTGTATAGATCGATTTCTCTGATAGGAAGATTAAAATTCTCATTCTAGGTAATACCACCCATTTTATTTCTTCTGGATAGTTAAGGGAGTACTAAAGATTTCTCACGAGGCTGCAGGAACTCAATTGATCTCAGCTTGAAATAACCCACATGCCAATGTGACACATCTTGGGAAGGCCTGTTCTGGACATCTTGCGAAGCACTGTTCTTCACCGTCTTGTTGCAATACGTGAAGAATTTGCTTCTCTGGTCTCCCTGCCAAGCCTCCTTGCAGGAAGACAGCATGTATTTGCTGACACTTTAGCCTTAAAGAGATACACATTCATCAAAGAAGTTTCAGTTTTCTCAAGCCCAGGGTCACTGTCAGAACAAAGGCTATCCCTGGATCCAAATAGGCTCCCTGGTACCCTAAAACTCAAAACTAAATGTCAGTTGCAAGATTTTCTTAGACTAGCTGCTTATGGACAAAATTAGATTCATAATTTCTCTCTTATGGCAAAGTCTCTGTATACTTTATTAAAATACAATAACCCTGTTCAAATTCTATAGTGAGAGCATGGTAACATGACCTTGATGCTTTAAAGAAGTTTCATAAACTCATCTGCCCTGGGACAACCCAATCATAAGATGACTTTTTGTACATAACAAGGAAGGAAATGCTTTTGGGTTGCTCACCAAGAAACCTGAGGCTTACCATCGATGCCTGGGGTATTACAATGAGCAACTGGCATGAAGATAACTTCTTTGCCATAGAGCCATTCTGCCACTACGTTTTGGGTGAGGTCACAGAGGAAATCATTGTGGAATCTCTTTTAGCCATTTTGTACCTCATGTAGTCAAAGCCTTCCTAAGTTCGTATCACAATTCATAAATGTTTTCAATCAGCTGTCTTACTGCCTGTGAAAACCTTTTTCTAACTGCTCCCCATATAACTCTTGTGTTCTAAGAGTTAGCCCTGATACCCTCCTCCCCATCATTTCTAGAGAAATGATTTCATGATTGCTTGACCCTGATGGTTTCCAAGAAACTCCCTTGGGTGATGCTGACTTCTCATGGTTCACTGACTATTTATATTTGCAAAGTGAAAAGAGTAACTATTGTGCTGGTTATTTGATATCAATGTGGTTTGATGTTGAAGTGACACCCTTCTCTCTGGTGTCACAGTCCAACATCCTCACACAGACCTGCACTAACCAAGGACAAAATTGCCAACATTTATACCAATAGAAGATATGCTTGGAGAGTGGCTCATAATTTTGAAATGCTGTGGAAGTAACACGGCTTCCTTAGTTTCTATGGAGACAGAATTTTCAAGGGCCCTTAGGTTTAAGAATCACTGTTTTACCTGCTGCGTTGGATATTTTCTAGATTCCAGGGTGTTATGAAATTGACTCTGGAAACTGAAGGAAATCACCTTGCTAATATTTCTGTGAGGAATTTATTCTTAAAGGAGCCAATAACGGCCAAACCTCTGTCTCCAACTGATAACTTAGAACTGGTTGCAGAAGTCCACAATTGGCCCTAGAAAAGGAAAAACAAGATTAGAAAGCCAACAATTGTTGGTATGACAAATAAAAGGAAAGCTCTGATTTGTGCCAAATAACAACCCGGTTCCCCTGGAAGCTTGAAAATTTCTACTCCTAACCACTGCTTGTGCATAAAGCCAATAGTCTACTGATAAAATGATAGCATTCACTGATGAACATGGGTGGAGATATGTTAACCAGGTCTTAAAAAGTTCCTGTCTTTCTTATCCCCTCTGTCCAAAATAGAACCCAGGAAGGCCTGTTCACACTGTTTTTGTGCATTTTAAATTGCTTAATGGGTTGAGGTTTGGCAAATGGATTTCATAGTTACACATACTCTCCTGTCTACTGATACTTTTGTCATGGTCTGTATGTTTTCTTATTGGATTGAAACCTTCTCTTATACACAGGTGCTGCTCCTTCTATGGCTAAAGTCCTTTTGTAAGAATTATCCCTACCTGGGAAGCCCCTCTGAAACTTCATAATAACCAAGGAACGCATTTTACTGGCCAGGAACTCTGATAGGTTTGTGCTTTTGGCTGATTTCACATTTCATTGTAGTTACAGCCCTTTAAACCCTGATTTGATTGAACACCCCAATGGTGTTGTCAAAATTCAGTTGACCAAATTGTAAAGATTTTCCAAATATCTTGTCCCAAAATATTACTGTTGGTTCTTCTAAGTCTCAGCCCCACCTCTTTGGGAAAGCATCATTTGAGATAGTAACAATGCCTTTTTGATCAGCTATTTAAAGGAGGCATATTTTCATACTGTAAAAGTCTGATGGCTCATACTAAAAACAGTTCAGCCCTGGTATAGCAATCTTTTTACAGAACATTCCAGGGAAATGAAGACCTTAAGTAACATACCCCACAATCTGAATATTTAATCTGTTGAAAAGGATACCTCCAGGATGACTGTCTTTAACCGAACTGGAAAGATCCCTATCAAGCACTGGTAACAAACACTTTTGCAACCAAAACTTCGGGGAAAAAACTCTTAGATTCACATGGCACATTTAAAGTAAACACCAGTTTCTGATTGGACCTGTACACCATCTAGTAACCTGAAAGTAAAGATTTCCCACAGTTTGCTGCCTCTAGCTGAATGCAGTCCACATGTCTCCTAAGGACCCAGGTTTGCATCCTGGGCTGGGGAGAAAAACCAAGATGAACAACTAAATAAAAATAAAGGGCTTCTTCCTCATCTATCTTCCTGCCTGCCTGCCTATCTATTCACATTCATTATTACCTGTACCTTTCCTTTAAAAAAATTATTTTCCTCAATTAAAATAGACAGGTACTGATGAAAAAGTTGCTCAAGATGTCAGAGTGCAATCTATTAAAGGGATACAGACTTACATGAAAAGTGGCTAAGAAATCACTGACCTATTCCTTCTTGTTACTCTAATGGGACTTCAATAACATTCCATTCTGTGCATGTCTCTCCAATCTTCCCAGTGATAGGACACCCAGGGAAGTGCCTTCCTGGCAAGAGGGACAGAAAGGCCATTGAACCTGGAATAAGCCTGACTTTTGATCAGGAATGTTTCAAAGACACATCTTGATCAAAGAGGGGAAATGTGGGGAGATACATAGAGAAACCCTATTCCAATGAGATTGGGAGAGAGTTTGCATGCATTGCATCGGCAAACCACAGCGCCCAACATACCTTGCATCCCCCTCTAGCAGATGGAAGGAGGAGCAAGTTCCCTGGGCAGCAAGGACCCCTGCAAAGGTTATTTAAAGGGAATACTGGCTTTGTTTCCATGAAAACGCATCCATGTCTTGCCATCAGAGCGCAGTTTCCAAATCGCTTTTGTGTTCATTTTTCCAAATAAACCCATTGAAATAACTGATTGTTTGTGGTTTGAGGCCAACACAGGCACAGTTTCAGTGAAAAGACAGATGTAGCCCTAGTGCTGTGCCTAAAATCAAAGCCTCTTGAACTGTAACCATTGACTGTAAACTCTCAAGTACCACTAGAAGCTTTTCTATATTAATTTTGTTTCCACTTAACAAGAGAAGGAACATAGAACGATTAGAGCTAGCCATCCTGGAAATTTTTAGCAATGTGTTTAGAAGGTTAAGCATTTTGAAAAATAAATTCCCAAAGTACAAAATTATTTTGCTACCTAAAACATATTGGTCCTTTATTCCTGAATACTGAGTACACATAAATCCTCCCAAGTGGGGCTCATTTTGGCATAAAACTTATTTTTTCCTATAGAAAGGAAAATTTATGTAACTGTTTAGGATAAATGAGGGAAAATCGGTCTTTTCAAAGCCAACAATACTTGAAAACTGAGGTATGTTTGTATTTCAGGGATGACTGAATTATGATCAACATGGAAAAGAAAGCAGCATTGAAACAGTATTGACCAAAATACACGCTCCACCCTTCAGCCACTTCCTCAGGCAAGCACATGGGCATCAAACTTTTTATTCTCCTTTTTCTGCTTGTCAACTAGTCACCATCACTAATGAAAAGAATCCAGGTCGAGTTTGCCCAAACATGTCAATGAAATGTCTTGTTAACAGATGCTAAGGACACCTATGATAAATTTATTATCATCCTATCATCTGGAAGCATCATGAAAATGAGATCGCTTCCCCGGAGATTTGTTGTTGAAATGCTACAAATGGCAAAACAGTAATGAAACAGACCTACTAAATTAGCTAGGCCAGATGAAAATAAAAACTGGCATCAAGATTAAGAAGAATTTGGAAGAAATAGAATAAAAATTGTCCTTAAAAAGGAATAAAACTTTATGTTAGTTCATGGTGACGATAAAGACATGAAATCTTAAAGCAAGAGTAAGAATGACTTCACCAGTTAAACAACCAGTAAAAATCTCTGTCCTTACAGTCAATGAAAACATGTCTCTCTCTCTTTTTTTTTTAAAAAAAGAAAGGTGCAGATAGGAATGAAGGTGAGCAGGCAGGATGAAAGAGGAGAAAGAAACATTTTTATTTTATTTTTATTTAGTCATTCATCCCGGTTGTTTCCTCTGAAACTAGGGTTTGGGGATGCACATGGACCAGCTGATCTAACCACTACTCCACCAAGGAGCCCACAAACATCTCTTGTGGCCTGACATTCATTGCAACATGATTACTCATCAGAAGGGAGAGGAAAGTGGATGTAGGTAGGGAAAAGTGAGCAGTACATGTTATACTTATAGTAAGTACGTATTATTTAAAGCATATTTCATATCAGCAATGACAAGTGCTCAAAATGGTAGTTTTAATGTTATCAATAGATTCAAAAGACAGTATTCTATTCAGTACCACACTCTAGTGAATGACATGTTATTTTGTCACTTAGTTATTCTTTTATATTTGAACCTAGACATTTTTTAAGGGATTAATAACAAATCAATTATCCTAATAAAATTGCTCACCAGGGCCTGTCTTTATAAAACTAAACTTATGGAATTCACAAACATCAACTAACCAAGATAAAACATGAGCTCTTTTCAAGGCAGCGGTGTTTACCCAAGCACTTGAGAACAGTCTGGTCAATACCAGAGACACATAAGAAATTAGTCTATACCAGATTAAGTGCCTCTAGATGACATTCTTCCAAGAAAGAGATGAGGATCATCTCTTTAAGTGATAGGAAGTATGTCTAATAACATGTCTTGCCCAGGAATAACTCTTATTCTAAATTCTTTTTACACAAAATGGCGACTCAGATCTAAGAGTAAGGGAAAAGAAAATGTTCTGAGAAACTAAACAGACTTTACCATTTACATATTTCTGAGCTGAAATGGCAAACATGACACATTTTTCTAACTGGGTATTTGATTCTATGAAAGATTCTTTTATGTGCTGAAAGAATGAGAAGAGAGAACCAAAGACTGAAAAGGTGCTAATGAGCAGATAATCTCTATCCTACTATATTTAAAAATATGGGTGCTCCCTGGTGGCGTATTGGTTTAAACCAAGCACAGTCCACATATATCCCAAGGTCCCAGGCTTAGGACCTGGAGCCAGGGAGGCAACCAAGATGAACTAAATAAAATAAAGTACTTCTTCCTTCTCACTTGTCTGCCTGCCTCTGCTTGCTTTCATTCCTGTCTGCACCTTTCCTTTAAAAACAATAGACTATCCTTTAAAAAGATCTCTGTGATTTTAGTAAAACACACAATGCTTATTTAGAATTATAATCATATTTCTTACAAGAATTATCAGTGAAGATCACAAATATGCAAGCCATTTCTCTCTCTAATTGCTGGCATTGGAAAGGGTTCTCCTAAACTCAGTTTCATTTCTGTTGTCCAAGATGGCAGTCTTCAGTTGATAATGAAAACACAAGAATTCCAAGTGAGATACAGATTTTTGGGTAGGTAAGTGATGCTTCACTAGGCCCCCCAAAATCAGTTGTCCTAGTACATTTAAGGTAGAAATACATTACTCACTATATTTGTCTTTTCCTGTCCTTCCCCCCAGTTCCTAGAGCCAAAGTAGACATTATGTTGTCTCCCATTTCCACATGCTCACTGTTGCACACTCAGCTTATTTCATTTCAGGCTGTGTACCTCTGAACCATCAATTACATGGGCTTCCAGAGAAGTAACAACTTGATTTTTAAAAATGAAGTTTATGAGACTTAAATGGCCAAAAAACCATTGTTTTATAATACTAGTACATTCAACAATGGAATGCCATTCATTCATTTAAAATAATTTTGAGTGCATTATTTAATGACATAGAAATAGATTTATGATTTAGCGTTAGGTAGGAAAAAAAGCAGTTACCAAAAACTATGCATTAAACATATATATACAATTAGAAATATATACAAAATCAGAGTTATGGCTATTTAGAAAGTTATACCAAATACATTGTCATAATTTCTTGATGGTGGAATTAATGGTCATTTTTACTTTTTTAGGGGGGAATACATTTAATGTTTCCCCTTCAGAAAGGCCATTCCATAGACATTTACTCAACATGTGGTTAAGGTAAAGGGTCAAAATAGAAATACTGCAGTCTCAGCCTCATTCCAGTTAAATGTTCCACTTCTCACTTCCAAACAAAATCTGGATATGACTTTGATAACCAGAAAGAATTGGAATACAAGAATCTTTCTGAGAATATCCAAGGAGAACTAATATATATTGACATGTGGACTAAGATGCATACTGTTGAAGGAGGGTGAGATTCCCTTACTTCTCTCAGGTCTTCTAGGCTGGCAAATACAGTCAGATTAACAGTGGACAGGCTGACAAGAGGAAAACAATTATGTACATATGTATGAAGGGGAATCTACATAGACACGAGGATTCTGAAAAGGGTTAGACAAAGCAGAGATTACATATATCATTCTGGACTAAGGCAGTAAGGGTTTGAGACTTCAAAGGGAAGGAAGGGAATTTATGGGAAGATGAAAAAGATCACATGTTTAGGTTGCAAATATTTGCTAGGCTCAGAAAACAATGAAACAGAGGGGAACTTTAACAGATTCAGCTAGGTTTCTCTTTGCCCATGCACCAACTTTCTATTATGTTGCAGTTATCTAGGATGACAGCTTCTTTCCTGGATCTTCTATTTAAATTCTTTAGGCAGTAGAGGGAAAGGTTATAAATTCTTCCTGGGCCCTAATTGATTTCAGCTCCTAGTGATTGCCATGCCAAAGCCATGTACTTTGCAGTGGCCGGTTGTGCAACTCATCAATACTAGCATACATATGTGACATGTTCCAAGAGTTTTACATACAGGATCTGCAGATTCAAAATTTTATGCAATGTGTCCAAGATTACTTATTTAATTGGCACTTGGATTCAAACCCATGTCTGATTAATTAACAATCTCATACCTTTCCTCCCAGTAGGTAGCAGTCCCCCTAAACTATTTGAGTATTTAATTTATGTCAGACACTACACACGGTCAAATGAGCCTCAGATCAGTTCGACAGGCAAATATTGCTGTCCCTAATTTACAAATGAGAAAACTGGTGTTCAGAGAATTTAAACAATTACCCTAAGATTCCATTAGTATTACCAGTGATATCTATATTTGTGTATTTCGAAGTTGAGTTTTTCCTGCAACACTAATTTATTAGTATCCTAAGACTGTCATAACAAAATATCACAGGATAGGTGGCTTAAACAACAGAAATTAATTTTCTTATAATTCTGGTTACTGGAAGTCTAAGATCAAAGTGTCAGCAGGTTTTGTCTCTCCTGAGGCCTTTGTCATTGGCTTACAGATGGTCGTCTTCTTGCTGTTTCTTTACGTGTTCTTTCCTCTGTGAGAGCAACTCCTGTATCTTTGTCCAAATTTCCTCTTTCACAAGGGCACCAGTCAGGTTAGAATAATGACCATCTTTATGACCTTAATTACCTCATTCAAGACCCTCCATCCAAATACAACCTGAGGTACTGGAGGTGACGACTTGACCATAAACGTTTTCAGAGGCATGTGCAGCTCATAATAATTCCAGTCAAGATCATAACACAGAACTTTTACAAACTCTTCAGTTCAGGTGTTGGCCTGCTCCAAGGGCTGTAAGCTTCTCCTGTCTCTGGGCATAATTCTAACATGCTTTCTACTACATACAAAAATTTTTAAGTGCTCTCATTTTAGACAGAGAAAATAGATTACAAGTAGGAGTATAGAATATTTAGCAGCAGACAACTGACTATGTGAAAAAGGAAGAGATTGCCCCCAACCTTACAATGTTTTATGATTTCAGCTTCTAAAGGGATTAACAAACACACAAGAGCCAGTCCTTGGCCCATGTTGTAGAAACCTCCTTCTATGCACTAGGTGTTCGGTGGGGTGATGACTCAGTGATATTTATGTTCCTCCAACATACCACCTCCTCACATCCTGTGGGGGAAACTATGACTGAATGAGTCAGTGACTAAGTTGAAAATGAGCCCAGACCTTCTGGACTGAAGGTTCAACATGCAAAAATGAGAATAATCCCCCACAACCATTTTTACCCTGACCAGTTGATTCTAAAGATAAAAATTATGCAAGATAAAGCCAAAGTCTCCCCTCTATACACTTTCTGAGTTATGGAGGGAAAAAGTTATATATATATATATATATATATATTCTCTATTATGAATAATAAATACAATTTTTGTCTTTTTAGGCCACTTTCCTTATTATACTTTCAGCAAATAAAAAAAGAACACAAGAAATTCAACTCAAGGTGAGAAAATGCAATAGAGAGATATAAACCTACACATACATATCATAAAACTAGTAAGGATCCAGGCATTCAGGTAGGATAGACATGCAACTAAGAAGCTTCATTTGAAATATAAACTATCAACCATGGAACATTTTTCATTCTTTTTGGTCCTTTTCATCCTTCGGTCAGTGTAGACTTCATTTAAGACATCAATTGCTAACAGCCTTTTAAAACCAAGAGGAATGTTAACAGAATTATGTAACTACCAAGAAAGTCAACATGGTTTTCTATTGCTTGACTTTGTCCTAATAGCCAAATTGAATTGTTTTGCCAAACTAGCTGACTGTTAAGAATATTTGTTAATATAATACAAATGAAGTCAAAAAAATTTGGAAAAGATTTCAGGCAAAAAGCTCAACTTAAAGCAATGTAGTTAGATAATCCAAATACCTGATGTCACTTCCTGATTTTTATACAAGAAAATCTTCCTTTTGTTAAGTACATTATCTTATGCCACCAAATCATCATTTTTCAGCTCTACGTTGATCTGGTTTCCAATGAAGACACTGCACACACTTCCTTTCTATGGAGCTTGCAGATAAGGAGCTTTGGGTCATTCGCCAAGGTTATCACACTTTAGCATTAGGTTATCACATTTTAGTGTTGTATTCCAGACTCTCTTCATTCTCTCATATATGTGATTTTTTATTATGTTTCAGGGAAGAAGATAAAGAATCCTATGGGTGGCCTAATATCGCTAGCATCCTATCAGCTGATGAGATGGAGCCAATGGCCTACCACAAGCCCTCAAACAGAGCAGCTGACTCAGCCAGTGCTTGGGATCCCTGTTTGCTGCCAGGCGTGACAGTGGCCACAGAATCCTAGAGAGAAAAGGTTCAGGTTAAGAAACCATGTAATTAGATGACTGCCTGAAGTCAAATCATAAAACTGCAGCGGAAGTTTGTCGTCCGTACCTTCAGCCTCCACTTTCTGCTTCTACATCCTTCTCTTTTCTTTAGGCTCCCAATGATCTGCTGTTTTACAACTCTTGCTTACCAGTTTTGGAGTTCAAAGCCTATCCCTCTTCACTGAGGTGTTGATGAAACCTGACAGGGTGTGGCCCAGGAAGTGTGGCTCTGCCTGCTCCTGTTCAGGTTGATTTCTTCCAAGGTCACTTCAGTCTGAGACCTGCAGTCAGTTTCTTCAGTATCCCATGCTAATCCCTGGAAAAACAATCACTTTCCTGCTGCACAGTGGACGTGTCAAGACATGAATTCTCAGTCTGTGACCAATTGTTCACAATTCAGACATAAACAGAGCGATTTCATCAGCTATGTTTCCATAAGTACTAGTCCCCTTCGCCATCCATGTGCTCCTTCCCAAAGCCTTACAGAAAAAATGAAGTTTTTACAGTCTTCTAATCTATGAAAATGCCTTCTTTATCTTTTCTGTGGTGCTGGGTGGAGTTTCCCAGACTCCTCTAATCCATGGTGAAGAGAATACAACTTTCAGGCTGAAATATTCCCCCAAACGGTCTTTCCCACAGTTCTCTGGCAGCATTCATAGTTGCTGATGATGATGAACTGACTCTTGCTTTCTTACTAAAATTTAGATTTAGTTAACCCCAAAAGAGAAAACTGACTTTTAATAATTGGAGGAAATTTATCCATCCCCTTTCCTTCACTCTTGCCTTTCCCTCTCATTCCTCTGTCTTCAGATGCCTGGGATATAAAAGCTCATTTGAATCATATGCCTCTTGTCCATCTTTCGTGCCAGCAATCTCCATCAGCTCCCCATGTCTCCTCAGGCAGCAAAAATGGTTCTCCTTCTCCAGCATCCCCTGATAATTCACCACCATAGAACTCAGAGTTCTGGAAACTTGGACGGATGGCTGAAACAAGCAAACAAACAAAACAGATTGGCTAGGTAGGGTTCATATATTGATCAGAAAACTTGAATTTTAGAGGAGGTAAGCAAAGAGAGGGCAGCAGAGTTTGAATTCTTTA
The DNA here is from genome assembly GCA_004363575.1 of Solenodon paradoxus. Classification (NCBI taxonomy): domain Eukaryota; kingdom Metazoa; phylum Chordata; class Mammalia; order Eulipotyphla; family Solenodontidae; genus Solenodon; species Solenodon paradoxus. Next base: position 77,218 of record RJWH01000030.1, read on the forward strand.
ATTTATTGTGTGAATATGTATGGATATAGGTAAATGTGAGGATGACACAGGTAATTTACCAGTCTCTGTAAACAAGGAAAGTAATGAATGTTAATGTTGCTTATAAGAAATAGATAAACAGGAAAAAAGCTTAAATTTTTTTATCTGAGTTAGTTGATATTCACTGCATCTGTTACATTAGAATATCTAGCATGTTCAGTATTAACTCAGTGAACATTTTCTGTCCTAAACCTGCTTTTTCACAGTTTCTACTGTTCTAGTGCTCTGGTCTCTCCTGCTTGGTCTAATTTGCTGATTTCTTCCTCTTCTCTCAACCTAAGCACATTGGCCCCTCCTGGTCCCTGTTTCCTTCTTGTTATATTTTTATCCTTGTTGATCTCATCTAGTTATATAAATATACATATATTCTTTATATAATGGAAATTCCTAAATTTAAATTTCTAAGTGGACTGGTTCTGAGCTTAAAATTCAAGTAGCCAATTGTCTTTCTTTATCTGAAGTCAGAAAACTCATCCAAAATAGAGTTCTGGATAATTTTACCTCCACTCCAGTCCAGTCCCATCAAACTGAACTTCACCCAGAGCAACCCTGTTTTGGGAAATGGTACCAGCACTTTTTATCCAATTACCAAAGTCAAATATCTGAAAGTCTTCTGAGGATACACCATATAGTCTTATTTACAAAATATATCTTCCTTCAACACTGCCCACCTGGATTACTGAAATATTCACCTAATCTATATCCTTATCTCATCCATTAAAACTTCCCTCAAATCCATTCTTTAAATAGTTGCCAGAAGGATCATTGTTAGAAAGATAATCTCATGTTACACGTTTTTGTTTTTTGTTTTCAAGGGGAAGTGCAGGCAGGAATGAAGGTGAGCAGAGGCAGGCGGGAAAAGAGAGGAGGAAGAAACATTTTATTTAGTTGCTTAACTTGGTTGTTGCCACTGGTCCCAGGATGTGAACCCAGGACTCTGGGAAGTATGTGGACTGTGCTCAACCACTGCTCCACCAGGGCAGGCCTCAAGTTACTCTTTTGATTAAAATCCATCGAATGCTTCCTGTTGCATTGGAATAAAATCGAAATGTTCTCCTAGCTTACAAAGTCTCAGTGACAGCATCTTCCTCCCTTACCTAACTCCAGTCATGCAAATTCCTGTCATCTCTGGTTGCCTGGAGTTTCTTTCCTTGATTCTGAAACATGGAGCTAGAGAAACCTCATTTTTGCTGGGTTACTCTGTGACCCACAAAGCCCTGGGGTCCCCGCTTTCTAGATAAGCCTCTGGCAGTGAAACAGAAACCTTAGACCCGCCCAGTAAGACCTTGGCTGGAGGGGTTTCTATGAATCCGCTGAGATCTAGGAAGAAGTCAAATGTGAAACAAAATAGCTTAGGGTGTGACCTGTACTTATGCAAACTTTAGAATATAATCTCTACTTTTGTAAACTGCTTATGCACATACCCCCGGGACACCTGGAGAAAGAAAAAAAACCTAAGTTATAAATACCTTGCATTATTTGGGGTCCAGGCTGAATGATTTGAGTGTTTTACTCCATATGCTTGCCAGCTAATAAAGTCCTCCTAATTCTCTATACTGTCTCTCTGATCTCATTGGCTGCTCTGCAGCAATTCATCTTTAGGTTGATTCTTTCTCATCCCTTGAGTCCCATTAAGTAATCAATAATTACTTGTCTGTTCCTTCGCTGTTTGCCTACCCTGCTAAAATGCAAAGGTCAGAGGTCTTGACAGCCCTTCATTTGTATCTTGTTGCCTAGCTTGGTGTCTGGTACATGGTTAGTATTTAATAAACACTTACTGAGTGAGTGAATGAAAGAATGGGTTCCAAAATTATACAAAAACTTATATGTAGAGCAAGAGTAAAAAATCTAAATAGTCATTAAAGCTAAAAGGTAATTATTTATGTCTACCTGTCATTTAGCCCAGTGATGATTATAGTTGATTTTCAGTCTGCTGCATAAACCTTGTTGTTAATTTTACTTCATCTCAATAGAACACTATATGCCAGCATGACATTAATATTCCTATCTGTATAGTCTAACTCTCACAGTTAGTTAATCATGTCTGAAGACTGTTGGTTCTCAATTCTTAAAGAAGAAAAAGAACACTGATTTTATTTGGAAGAAACTTAACCAATTTTGCCAAACTTGTACATCTGCAAATTCGGCTTAAAACTTATACTTTTATTGACCTAATATCTGTGCAGATTGACTGCTTTAGTAGAGGTATTTATCAGCATGTAAATATTACAAATAGATTACATGGAGATAGTTATAAGAGATCATTCCAGTGAAATATTTATACTAATTCTTTCTCAGAGTGCTATTTTCTCATGCTGTGTTTTCCATAAATTGTTACTTGTTCCCAGTTGCCCCAGGCTGAAAGTAATCATGCTGAATTTCATCTTCTTTTTTGTATATGGAGGGACCTCAGCTTGAAACAAGGAATGTACTGTTTATAAATCTTTATTGGCAAGATGGCAAGATAACAGCTGCAAGCAGTTAAGTAGATTTTTTTCTTCCCTGCCTTGTCCCTTTGGTCATTTAAATCCTCGTTTCATGCACCTACCAATTACCCAGTTGGTAGATATTTTGAACATTCTTATTTTGACAATCTAATTTTCTACAAAAAATGCAAAAAATGGTTTTCTTTATAAATATTTTTTTGTTTGATGGATAAATGGACTGATAAATGATGAACACCTACAAAAGATAATACTTTCACTATTTTTTCTCGGGAAGAAACACTTTTAAAAAATTCAACCAAAAATATCTTCTGATTTAAGAGATACGAAAAGCTTTAGATCATCCAAATTGCTCAAGGCAAAAATAAAAATAGGCTCAGAAATTCCATCATAACCAGCAAAATAATTGATTAACAGGCATAGTCACCTGTGACATTAATTTTTCCACTGCCATGGAATTTCTAGCCAGCTTTCCATGAGTTAAAATAATATTTACTGGGGATGTACAACAATAAAAATCTGCAGAGTAAAACTGATTTGATTTTTTTCCATTTTTGATTAAAAAGTTTTAAATTTTGCTCACTATCTCTTAGATCATATCCTAAATTATTTTTTCATCCTTTCATTTCCTTTCTATTGAAGGGCCATTGCATTACAAAATTATATAGCTTTAAGTTGTGCATCGTAAATCAACATCTGTATATAATACATTAAGTTCATCGCCAACAATCCAATTCAAGCTTTCACCATGTAAGTGATCCTTTTACCTGATATTTGTCTCCCTCTCTCTCTTTCCTTCTGGCAACCATTAATTTGAGTCTATATATGTAAAGTCTATTTTCACTTGATTTAGTTCATTTTTTTTTATGCTACATATAAACAAAATCATATGAGATTTGTCTTTCTTTTCTGGCTTTTCTCACTAATCCCAATTCCCTCTAGGTTCCATGTCGCTCTAGTGGCAAAATTTCATCTTTTTCCTTGCTTAGCAGTAGTCCATTGTACATATATTCCCATCTTCTTCATTCATTTATCTATCAAATTGAATTGAATCAAATAAAGTGCAACAAATAGATTCAGGACTTCAGAAAGACCTTTTTTCTTTTTTACAGAAAAGGTGCAGGCAAAATGAAAGTGAGTCAGCAGGCAGGCAGAAAGAGAAAAGAAGAAGAAACATTTCATTTACTTGTTCATCTTGGTTGTTCCTCCCTAGCCCCTACTCACAAACTGGAGTCCTTGGGATGTAAGTGGACAGCTGGTGGCAGACTTATCCACTAAACCACCAGGGCGTGCCCATCAAGACTTCTTAAAAACTGTTAGCGTAACCCTAATGCTCATGCTTAATCCTAACTTGAATTCTAAATGACAATATTTCATGAACAAAGATCTTTACAAAAACATATCTAAGAAAATAATTGTGACTATTGTCAAGGAAGAAATGGTTTTCTTGACCCTCTAAGTTTCTGTGACTGGGTCTGAAAATTAAAAGGACAAAGATAGAACAGCAAGGGAAAAGCCTACAGATGTATTTACTATAAGCTTTATGTGACATGGGAAACTTTCTAAGGAAATGAGGACCTGAAGAAATAGATCATGTATTTTAAGGCTAGTTTAATGCTCAGTCCTGGAGGAATGTGATCAATTAAGACATATGAGGTGAGTGCAGTAAACTAGGGGCAGCTTAGGAAGGTTTATTTGTTAAGAGAATTCCTTTTGGCATACCTTTTTCTTCAGAGATAAGGATGCTACTTTCTTCCAGATTAGGGAATTATTCTTTCATAAGTGGCCCTCTCTCATTCCTTCTTTCTTCAGGGAAGAAAGAGGTTGGGATGAGGAGGTCACAGTAATCTTTCAGCTTCTGTCGTTTCCTCAGACTCCTTCAACTTAAAATATTCATTATGACAGTATGCCATATTTGAGGGTAACCTGTCTTGAACCCACATGTAGCAATATTCAAAGGGTCCCAAGTGGTATGTATAAAAGATACATCATAGAACAAGTCATGTACATTTCCTTCTTCAGCTTCTTTTTCCTTTTTAGAATGAAGAAGGATTTGACAGTAGTGCTTACTTTCTTTACACAGTGGAATTTTGGAGTTGGAAAAAGTGGTCCTTGATTTCATTCATCCGGATCACATTTTAACATGAAGAAAGAGTCCAGAGAGTGGAAGTGACTTATCAAGGGAGGCACATCTATCTAGAAGGCGTGTTGAATTTAACGTGTTTTCTCAATTACATCAAACTTTCTCTTGACAAATTTTCTGACTGAAGATATTCAAAAAGAAACTTGGAAAGAAGAGAACAAAGTGAATTGCCAGATTATTTAATTAGAATGGTTTTCCATATGTCTGCTAAGCTTCTTTTTGGTGGGGATGTGGGGTGGGGACAGAGGGGCCGACAAGACATTTAAGTCCTAAGGTCCTAGGCATCCATTGTGTCCCAAGCCAACCCCCTTGATCATCTAGCCTGGCATGAGAAGCACCATCCTTGGAAGATCTGAGAGATACTCAAATCATTTTCTATGTTATGGCTCAGATGAAGAATACCACATGAGAAAGATCTGCTCCTCTAACACAGAAAGCAGATGAGCAGCAGGTAGGCAACGACAGCCTGGGGTAGATTTAACAAGCCAAGGAAATGGCTTAGTGTAGGGAGGCAAGGTAAGAACATGGACTTTTGAGACAATTTGAATTAAGTGTAAAACCATCTCTGCCACTCATGGGCTGTACCACAGTGAGGAAATGACTTAACTTCTGTAAGCTTGCTTTTCTTCATCTGCAAAATGGAAGTAATGTGGTCTACTTGTCAGAATCCTTGTAAAGACTGGATAAAATAACATTTGTGAAGCACTCGATTCAAATGAGTTATTGTGTACATATGTCAAGCAGGGAATTTGGATAGATGGAATAGGCATATGGCCTTTACTGTTGGAAAGACTTTTTATAATCTAATGCCGCCACTGGTTCGCCTAATAAGATGCCTGGGACATTGTAGAGGCTCAGTGAAATGTCTGTGTCTTCCCCTTCTACTCCAGGGTCCATCTCTTTCTAGCAATGTGCTTATGTAGAGCCAAGCTTCTCAAACTGTTGTATGTAGCAGAGCACTGGAGGACTTGCTGAGCCCCATTCCCAGGTTTTGTTATTCAGTGAATTTGTGGAATGGCCAAACTTTGCATCTCTGACAAGCTTCCAGGCGATGCTGAAGCTGTTTATGAACAGCCACCCTTTGATATTGATGTAGATGCAGCACAATTCTTTCTGAGGGTTAGCAGACAAGGCCTTCAGCATTTTGGATCCCTTTTTGGTTTCTGATTGAAAACACTAATAAAATCCATCATCTGAGAATTGTTCATTACTCTTATATCCATAGTGACAACATGTCTGCTATCTATTTTCAAGTCTGCATTGTTTTCAGTTCTCTGATCCTTGAATACTACTTTAGAATGAAGAATTAGGTTTGATGTCGAAAAGAATAAGGAAATCATTAGGTCCACACTTGAACCAAATAATTAATCTCAAGCAAAAAGTCCAGCAATCTATCTTCTACTTCTATGTATTTCACATATTTGTCATTATTTCTTTTTATAGATGACAACTTGGGGTAATAGATTAAATTGTAAATCAAATATTATCCAAATACTGTCTAACTCATAGGTAGGGACACACAAATGGAACAGACTGATATAAGACCAAACATATATGTAGGCACTTCGTAGCAGAGGTCACAGTGCTCCAGTGCTAGCTGAGGAAGATGCTTCATTTGTTTTATTTGGTTTAAACCTTATATTTGACAGCTGTTGTGGGCTGAATTTATGTTCCCCCTTTCCCAAATTTATGTGTTGAAGACCTAATTCCTAGTGTGATTCTATTTGGAGGTGGAATAATCAAGGAAAATTTAAGATTAAATGATGTTATAAGGATGGGGCCCTGATCCTATAGAATTAGTGTCTTTACAAGAAGAGACAGCAGAAAGCTCATTTTTTTTCTCTCTCTCTCTCTCCATGAATTGTCACCAGCAAAGTTCCTGTGAGGGCACTGTAACTAGGAAACCAACCGAAAAACAGGAAGACAACCCCAAAGCCAAATTTGATGGTGCCCTGACCTTGAACTCCAGCCTCCAGAACTCTGGGATTTTGTTATGGCAGACCAAGAAGTCTGCTCCGATGCATGCATGCTGTTGACTCAGTGTTTCTGAAACCTCTGACTTGATAATTCTGTATTTTCCATTTGCTTGTGTAGGTCCACTCTCTGTACCATCCTCCCTCCCTCATTATCCTAAGTTGGGTACTTCATCTGTTTTCTGTTAGAAAAATTGATAATGTTGTTAACATTTTAAAAATTGAGACATTCTACATGAAAATAAATCTGTATTGCCAGATCCTCATGAGAAATCAGAAGACCTGGCAACAACACTGGCGATAATAGAAGGACAATTTCCTTTTACATTGGGCTATAGCTCAAGTTGGCTATAACTAACATTTGACGTATTTCACTCAATTACTTTCCCAACCTGGCCTCTGTGGCCATCTGAGAATGTGATCCGCATACCTCATGATAAGGATCAAAGGGCTGATAAGTCCAGATGCTTGGAAATCTTTTTTACTGACTGTTGGTAAGAACACAATTGCAGCCTTCCCTAGTGTATTGTCCTTGAGTGATAAAAGCTGCTTTGGTTGGGAGTGCCTAGGAATTTGCCTCCTTCCTAAGGCAAGGGTAGTTAAAAAATACATTATAAGGTACACACCTCTGTTCTGGAAGTAGCAACTATTATTCTGACCAGGATTTAATATGTCTTTCAAAGATGAGCTTGTCTTCACTACCCACAGTGCATATGTCAACCTCACTGTCTAGTTCATAACTTAGTGTCCCACACAACGTCACTTTGGATCAGGTTTTCACTCTCCAGTCAAAAAAGTACAATGGTGTGCACGTGACCGTGGGCTATATAGGTCATGCCATGTACCACAGCACCCAGAAACTACTGTCACAACAAATGATCTTTTAAAAACAGAGCTGAGACAACAGCCTAGAGATGACATCTTGTGATACTGGAATGCTACATGTGAGGATACAGTGTAGAATTTTAACTGATCACTACCATTTTGTCCGTGTCCCTGATAACTAGAAAATATGTGTCGGTATCCCAGAGTTAGATGAAGGAATGACCCCTTTCACTCAGTGATGAACTTTAGTAGTTTCAGTCTCTGGTTCCTGAAGAGGAAATGTTTTTACCAGGAGGACAGAGTAAGAGTCACTCTACATGAAAAGCTTTAGCTGTCACCTGGTCACTTCTTGCACCAGGAAAGCAGTAGGCTAATAAAGACATTCCCAGAGTGGTGAGGAAGTGTCCCTGACCATGGCGGGGACGTAGGACTACAGACAATAATGGGGAAAGGGGAAATATGTGTGTCATTTAGGGGATTCACTGGACCATGTCTTGGGTCTCTCAGACTCAGTTTTACTGTGGTCAGTCATCATGATCCTGACTTAATCAGGGCCTGGTACTCAAAAGTTCAAGACCCTCAGGAAAGAGGGCCCAGTTGTCTATAGATTTCTACACCACAAGGATCCTCATCTCAAAATCTATATCTAGGTTATCCTAAGACACTGTTTTATCCTAAATGATTGTCTTCACAACTACTATATTAAAATTTCCTTTCTCTCAACTAACACCTTAAGAGGGAATCTAGTTTGCTATGAGTCTGACCTTAGAGGCATCTACAGGAAAGAGATACCCAGTTTATTTGCTTGAGCATTTTGCCTATGAGCTCTGAGACACTTGTACATTTTGAATTCCCTGAAGGCCTATAAAGCTGTAGTCACAGTTATGTCTAATACAAGCAAAGTGAAGAAGGTGGCTAAGCTATTATCCAGGAGCTTAAATGCCTGAAGAAATACCAAAGAAATCAAGTAAATGTGTTTTAATGTTAAATTATTCTTATATTATCATCTTCACATAACTTATAGATATCTGAAATCAGAACCTTTTGAAATTCATGGTAACATTCTTGATTACTATTTTTTTAAATTTCTGAGCCTGACATACCTGAAGAATATGCTTAATTATATGCAAGAATAAATAATTTTCCAAGAATTCTCTATGAATATTTACAATTATTTTCCAAATTATGATATATTTTTCTCTTTTCTTCACTTCCAACTTGAGTCATTTCCTAACTCTTAAGTATTTCATTGAGAGAAAGTTCTAGACTAAGAGAGAAATTATTTTCTTAAATATGTCTTGTTATGCTTGTCTCTGGAACTGTTATTTGGAAATGACACATTTCTGTCATTATAAATGGCTTTGTATAGACATAAAGCACAAAGCAAGGAAAACAGTAGCATTTGCAATGGTGGAGAGAATGAAGATTTCTAATTCTAAAAATGAAACTTCGTTTCATTGGTAATGTAAGTAATAGGGTATTGGTGTCCTCCAAAATAGCTACCTGAACTGCTAAGTTTTTATATCAGACTGATATTTATTTTCCTCTTAAATCTTCTCTGAAAAAAATGTTCCTACTTGTTTCCTAAAATCATGACACATTACTTGGAAAATATTTAATATTTAATATTCACTGGTTTGAAAAGTTAGTAAATCTCCTTTTAAAAACTCAAAAAACATCTCTTTAAAACTTAATTGAAAGCATTCTCTACACTTCGTTTTGAATTTTGGAGGTTTTATTTTCAGTTATATCATGATATGCTTCAACCTCTTAAATTTCATTTTATGTTGTTGGCCTCAAAAGTAGCATGAACTCAACCGGGTGGTTGTATGATGTGATTTTTTTTAATTGCCTTTGTGTTATTTTACCCAGCTTCAGAACATTTCTTGAACATGCACTCTCTCTCCTACTTCCTTTCCCCTTCCCTCATCTTCTTTTCCCTTCATGAAGAACTCTGTCTGACCACTGTTAGCTGAGACTAAGCCAGGCAGTATTGTTCTGGGAGACCACAACCATGATGGCAAAGACCAAGGTGCTGAAACCCAGGACATTGAGGAGAAACTCTATGTGTACAGCTACTCAAGAAGTGATGTTGGAACCTGATTGGAGTGAGGGGCACTCATGCAAGTGGGGAGCTTTCTCCAGTGCCCCAGAGTCTCAGTAGTGTGAACAGAACCTTCTCATGGAAAATTGTGACCTAGAGTAGGGTGACCCTAAAGTGAGTCAGAAGGTGTCCATGCAGGAGTCTCAATAAAGAAAGTCAGGTGAGGAGAATGTCTACACAATGTGGAGACACAGACTGTTGAAACCTAGACAAGATGGAAATGGTGTCTATGCTGTAGGAGGTAAAGAAGTTCTGGAAACACTGGTGTGGTCTGGAGTCTCCAAGTATGAGTTGGTAACTGCACAAGGGTTGCCCATTTCAGGTATTGGAATTCAAACAAGTGAGGAGGAGGTCGCCCACCTGAGAAATAGAAGGAGATCTAGATACAGTGTTGGGATCCAGCTGGTAGAAGTAGTTATCTGCTTGGTGCAGGGAGCTGCAAATTGGTTGCATGCAGGAAAATTAGGCAAGTAAATTAATACATTAAGGACAATTGGCATCAGTTTTCTCACTCTCAGAGAAGGTGGTTAAAAAATATAGAAAGGGAGAAAAGCTGGACAGAACCCTGTGGTGTTGAAATGGAATTGTTGGTATTGGTGAGAATGCATGATTTTCCAGATGGGCTATCAGAGAGAGAGAGATGATGTGTGTGTGTGTGTGTGTGTGTGTGTGTGTGTGTGTGTGTGTGTGTGCGTGCACGCGCGTGCGCATATGTGTATACAGTCTCTAGCTTTATCCCTTGAGGAGAACTGTAACATTCCAATAACAATAAACACAATGGAACTTAGATTTTAACTTTAAGTACCATTCTCCACTAAGAGGAATTAAGGTTTCTTGCGGAAATGGCTGATGTTAAGTCTTGGGCAGTGAAAATAAAAGATGAGCTTAAAATATCTTTTTTTTTTTTTTTAATTAATGTTCTATTTGTTTACAGCACCACATAAACTCCAGGAGAATCTCTTTTCATGCCAGAAAATTAAAAAGTACTCTAAAAATTATGGGGTGTTTCAAAATGTTACAGAAGAAATGATGTTGAAATTGTCCTTACTGACCAAGCTTAAAACAATTTAGTATCAACATAGATAGTGATGGTCATAAGCTATTGAATAACATGAGATATCAGGAGCCCATCCTAAGATAAATATATAAAGTAATAAATGGAGACGTTGATATGTACCAGGATATTTATAGTTTCAAAGTCTCTCCCAACAAATTACTCTTAATTGCAAAGGAAAAGAAATAATTTACAGCAATGAAGTCTGGCAGACACTTCCTTCAATGAGGGATTAAAGTAAATAGCATCAGAAATTAGATTTTTTAAAAATGTACCATTTGATAGATGGTCATGAGAAGAAAAAATTATTTTTTCTACAGTATTTATGCCAAAGATACCCAACCTAAAAAAATAATTATGAAAATATATCCCAGTGTTGGGAAATTTATTTGCAATTGTCCAAGGTGTCTAGTTCATTCCTACAGTGTGTGAAGGTTCCTTTCACCACATCCTCACCAACATTTGTTATCTCTTGTCTTCCTTATGATAACCATTCTAACAGATGTGAGTGTGGCTTTGATTTGCAATTCTCTGATAATTAGTGATCTTCAGCACCTTTTCATGGACTTTATTGTTGTTAATTCTATTGTAAATGCAATTGTTTTCTTTTTATACAGTTCGTTTTTATTGTATAGTAATCAAAGTGATGTCTGTATGTTGATTTTGTATCCTACAGCTTTACCTAAGTCTTTAATTAGTTTTTGGTGGGGGTCTTTAGGATTTTCTGAGAGTTTTTTGGTGGTGTTTTGAGAATGTCATCTGCAAAGAAAGACAATTTTGTTTTTTCCTTTTCAATTAAATGTCTTTATTTTTCTTGCCTATTCAGGCAGGCTCTGTGTAGGCCTTCTGATACCATGCTGAACAGCAGTGGTGAGAGTGGACACACTTGTACTGTTTCTTGTGTCAGAAGAAACTTCTTCAGCCTTTCACCATTGAGATGATATTTTTGTGGGTTTTCTATAAAGGGCCTTTATTATATTGAGGTACATTCCTTCTGTACCCAATTTATTGAGACTTTTTATTATTAAAGAACGTTATATTTTGTCAAGTGCCTCTTCATCTGTGATGACCATAGGACTTGCTTCTAACTGTCACTCTGCTAACACGGTGTGTGACATTTATTGATTTGCATCTGTTCAACCATCATTTTATCCTGGGGATGAAGTCAACACAGTCATGTTGCATGATCTTTTAGCATGTTGTCGAATTCATTCTGCTAGTATTTTGTGAAGTATTTTTGCATCAAGGATATTGACCCGTAGTTTTCTTCTCGTTCTTCATTGTGGTAATTATGTCACAGCATATATGTGTATCAAGTCATCACACTGTGCACTTTCAGCTACATGTTGCTATACATCAATAAAGCAGAAAAAAACCGAAGTAGCTAACTCATGAAAACCAAGGAAAGATCAAGAAACTGTTATGGTTTGTCTATGGAGACTTGACGACTAAATGCAACATGAGATTCTGACTTGGATTTTCTATATAGAATGTCATTGGAATAACTGGCAAAACTTGAATGAGATCTGAGAATTAGAGCACTGTCATCAAAGCAGTATTAGTGTCCTAACTTTGATGATCACAGTGCAGTTGTGTAAGGGGATGCCCTTGTTTGTAAAAATAAGTGACAAAATTTTAGGTGTGATGGAACTTCCTGGCACCAAATTACTCCCAAGTGGCTCATGGCAGGAAAAAAAGATTCTTTGTGCTCTTCTTGCCATTCTAATGTAAATTGGAGATTGTTTCAAAGTGAGAAAAAAATTAATTTTATTTCTCAAGAATTTCGACACAAAAGAAAAATTCATTCCATTATTACTAGAACATTCTGGTTAAACTGACAAAATAATGGAGGTTTTATTTTTCAGGATGCTTTTTCATAAAGGTATCCTGGGATTTATCCACATATTTCTATCTTTTCTGCTAATGCCTCAGTCTAAAGCAGAATCCTCTTGCCTGCGTTTCAGGCTCCTTCTGTTGTCCACCACGGACCTGCCTGCTTCCACCCTTGCTCGCTTATGATCCAGTCTTCATAGAGCAAATAGAATGATCTTAAAAAAATATCAGCCAGATCTTACTTCTCTGTTGATAAATTTCCTCTAGATTCCCACCTCTAAAATATAGTCTTAACTCTTTACCATAACCTTGAAGTCCTTCTCTGGAGCATCAGAATTTCCTCTTTGCTTTTACCTCTCACAAGTCTTCCTCTCATTCACTGTTACTATCTCAAATCATTTGCCTAGAAATCTTTCTGTTTTGTACTTAGGTCTCAGTGCAAAGGTCACCTTAGCAAAGATGGCTTTGATTTCACAATCCTGCCTTTATTCTTAGTCTCTCTCTTATCATCTTACTTAGATTTTCTCCATAGGACTTACAAACCTCTGAAGTCATCTTCCTTCTTAATTTGTTTCCTATCTCTCTTTCTTAACTAGGCAAAAGCCTTGATTTGCAATTTGCTGCTGTATTTCAGGACCAGATTGGTTTTCACTGTGGATTAATGAATGAACATAAGTGAATGAGTAAGTGACAAAATAAAGATTAAGAATGTAGGCACTGCGAAAGTGACTTTTTGAACCATAAAAATATTCTCGGTTCCAAAAAATACACCTAAATTAAGTAAAAGAAGAACATCCATAGCTGAGCATTACAAAAAGTCAGACGTGATCATTTAAAAAAACTTTTGAACAGTCTTCTGACAATATACTCTTAGAGAGATGAATTTTTACACATCCTTCATGAAATGACATCTAAAATAAAAAAGAAATCTTAATCTAAGTAAGTTTTTGTTGGTCGTCATGGTATTAGTGTGGCAACTCAAACAAATAAATTATGAGGTCTAAGATTCTCATTGTGAAAAAAGGAAGTTGCAAATATGGAATGGGAGAAGGTCAAGAAAAGTCTGTGATAACTTATATATAAAAGAATACAAACAATACACATGCGTTTGCATTTATAAAAATATTCATGTATATTCCAGGCCTTCTGACAGGCTTAAAATCAGCAACAGATCTAACTATAACCTTAAAATTAGTTAAAATGGTTAACTTTTATGCTATGTATTTTTTTTTACTCTAAAAGTCAAAAAAAGTTTGCACTAGCATGGAATTCTTGCAATTTAATATTATGCCCAGGAATTAGTAGAAAGCCATTTGCTAGACATGAGCACATACATTTTGAGAGTAACTAAAGAAAGACAAGGTGGAGAGACCAGTTTCTTACAGCTGGATTTTCCTGAATACTACTCAACTCCTTCAAATCCTATAAAGGGCACAATCTTAAAAAAATTGTAAAACTGACCCAGCACGGCTAAACACACCAAGCTATGTCTTTTATTTAACCTCATTACCTTTCTTTTTTTTTTAAAGAGAGGAAGGAAGGAAGATGAGGAGGAAAGTGAACACCTGTTCAGGTTTTAGGTTTTTCACCCCAGTCACAGGTCTTGAACCGAGGTCCTTGGGTTGGATGTGGTCTATATGCCAGCGTTTCAGTCCCCTGAACAACAAGGGTGTACCTGTTCTTCATTACTTTTTGCAAGCAGAAGATTGACATAAGTGATGCGAAATAGTAAACCAAAAACAGAAGTGAAATATATTTTTTATCTGAGACTTGATTTGGGTGAAGTAAACATTAGATAATGCACATCACTTGAAAAGTGACATAAGTGCCATGTGGGTAAGTGTATAGAGTTGGAAAACATGGATTTTTGGTTCAATAGAAGTAAACATGAATTCTAGCTTTGTAGTAAATTACCAAATGTCTCTGGGTCTTAAGTGTTCCTCAGCAATAAATGAAAGTCACACCACCTTACTCTAGAACAAGAAAATTCAAGTTAATAGGCCATCTATAGAGCAGATGAGACATGCTGTCTGTTCTCCTGAAAGAGTGGCCTCAGTCCAGCTTTCCTTCTGCCCCTGCCCCAAAGACTCCATCTTGAAGGCTCCATTGAAGCACCCTGGCTCGATCGCCACAGAATGGCAGCCTAATTCAGACTCATTCTCTGTCTTTTATCCCATTTTCTGTCATATTCATAACCTGCTTCAGTGTCACTGACACAGAAGAATTAAGGATGTAATTGTCAAAAAAGGTTTTAATAAGTTTGCAACAGTAACGAAATAAGATGCTCTTTTCATAACAGAGTTAAGATAAGAGGTGATCAGATCATTGCCGGTTTTCTCTCCCAGACATGCGTTACCTAAAAAATTCATCCTTAGACAGCAGAAATCAAAAATATCTTTCTACAAAGGCACCCACTTCAGGACTCCTGGCTTGAGCTACTCTAATCCTGAAGGATGTCTTGCTTACTCAGCAGAAATCTAAGAACAACCTTTGGACTTGGACAGATTTCTCTTCCCTCCACTTTATCCTTTTATCTCTTTTTCACCTCCTCCTGAGAGCGGTCAGACTGTGACTGTGCTTTGACCCTGGTTCTTCTGAAATTCTTGTGAAAAGCTTTAGGCACTTCCTCTTTGATGAGTGTCATTTCTTCTTATATAATTTTGCACAACGTTTGTGAAACTGTCTTCTCCACCAAATTATAGTCAGCCCTCCTTTCTAAAACAGGCTTCCTGCTCTTCCTTGTTTTGTGTTTTATCTAACACATAATCAAATTCAGAATCACCCCCTATTTCTAAATTTTGATTAGACATGAGGATATTTTTGTAATACTTATTTATATCTGGTTTGTGCCACCCATCTTTTTCTACTCCTCAGTACAGAGCTGAGGTGAGAGGTAGTCTTCTATTGAAAGTGGACTTGTCATAAGGAAAGCATATTTATTCCAGTCACAAAGTTTTCCTCCTATAAATCTCACCTTAAACATATATTTCTTCCATTGTAAGGCATTCTGAAGATTTCCTAATGTCTCTGAGAATTAAGGGCATCCCAAGGTCTGTTTCAATGGGGTGATTTTCCTACTCTCCATTTGTTTAACTTCATGTATACAATCTCAGTATCCTATTTAAGATGATGTTTGTGGATGAGATAGGAGACAGGAAGCAAATTGACTTATTAAATCTTTAGGCTGTAAGCAAAGTCTTCCTGCCTGAGCTCTTTGCCACAAACACAAATAATCCTACACCCTCAAATTCATGTTAATAAATCTGAAACTCCCATTCCTTCCAACACGTGGACCTCCTGTCTTTTTTCCTCGTCTTGGAAACAATTTAACAGCTTGTATAATTCTTACCAAGTTCTCATCATTGACTTTATCCAAAAATGTTTTCTGCTCTGTCTTGGTTCAGTCAGCAGATTTTGCTTGAATAGTTTGTTTCTGTAGCCCTTCTTCCCCCAAGAAGACTATATCTCATCCCATGTGCAGAGGAAGGTCCCGGTGGCACTTGCAGTGGAACCTTGGATGCTATGGCTTACAGGTGACAGGGAATGGGAGAGAGCACACGCAGCCCACCCTGGCTACCCTGAGCTGTTTGAAAGACTCCTCAGTAACCATCCTTTATAGAAAATAAAAATTAAAAGAAAACATACTTGTCCTGTGCTGTAGAAGGGCAGTTTTGTCACAAGTCACACCTGCTTTGCAGATCTCGTGACTTTCGATTCATGGGACTTATTTAAAGCAATGTCTGCTTACCTTCTAACTACGGCATATTGCTAAACATGACAGGTCTCTCCTAAGTGATATATATTCGTCGCCCTCAATAAACTCTGCTTTCAGTTCTGGATGATGAAAACTGACTATGTTGCTAAGGTGCCCTAGGATCCTCTAAAGTGACCTCTAGGATATGTCACATAACTGAAGTTTTGAACAGGGCCTTTCTAAACAGTGCTCCACACATTTTGTGAAACTCAATCTGGGCATTTTCACATGACATTCATATATAGAAAGCTAATTTTATTTTCAAAACAAATGGAAGTGGTTTGGGAAGTGTTTTTCTAGTAGCATAACCTGCAAGAGAACAGATGTTAGGAGCACCACACACTCCATTTTCTCCTTTCATCTCAGCTTTTCCTCGCAGCAGTTTCATGAATTAGATTGTTGATGCCATTTTGCCTAGGAGAAATGCAGGCTCAGAGATATTAAGTAGCTCCAGGGGTTGAGTTGGAATTTCATCTCATTCTCAGGTACATGCTGCCTCCACAGAACTTGTCCTTTTCACAAAAGTTGCTTTCCTTTCCTTTTGGAAAAGAAAGAGGTCATCGACTCATCCTCAATTTGGAGGGAGAGCAAAGCTGTCATTCTAACAAGCTCAAGAGAAAAAAAAATGTTGTCATTAATTGCTTTTAGTGAAATACATAAAATAGATTGTAAAACACATTTAAGCTGATTTTGTTTAAATGACAGAAAATAATATGAGCGTCATACATAAATATTTATCGCA
The DNA here is from genome assembly GCA_004363575.1 of Solenodon paradoxus. Classification (NCBI taxonomy): domain Eukaryota; kingdom Metazoa; phylum Chordata; class Mammalia; order Eulipotyphla; family Solenodontidae; genus Solenodon; species Solenodon paradoxus. The sequence continues at coordinate 94,129 of RJWH01000030.1, forward strand.
GTCACTTTTTTATGGGAGTTCTACACAGATTTATTTTTAAATGATCATTACACACATCTGCTTCACATCTGTAGTCTGGCTGAGGATTTACTGCTGGTGGTAACAGTGGTTCACACCATCTCTGTCTGTTGTAAGGCAAATCCAAAGACTCCTCCAGTGAGTCTATTGTTCGGGAACAAAATGGAAGGAAACGAGTGTTTGGGCAGGACACAGGGGGCTGGTCAGTCTGTAGAAGACAAAACAGATTCCAAAAGAATGCATCTAACATTTCACACGGTTGAGGTTTCCCAGGCAACAGAACCATAAAAATTCACTGGAAGAAATGTACAGATTATAATGCTAAGTTTTGAGTTGGAAGGCTTGATCTGTAAGTTGTTCTATCATTGATCCGTCACCTAGAAAATGATTGTTTTGGTTGTTGCTGGGTTTTTTCACTTTACTCTCCAAATTCGTGAGATGAGGATTACTACTGTGTTTATTCAAATTCAACAGTGAACCGTTAGAGATAGTCCATGATAGAGACAGATGCACCCATTGGCATCATTTCTCTTAGTATTTCTCTATGACTGTTATGTTATATATTTAACCTGAAAGACTTAAATGTGTATGTAGGAATCAACATAAAACGGGTCCACTGTATAAGGCAAAATAATGGCTCCTGAAGAGGTCTTAATGCCCCAAGTTGGTAAATATGGTAAGCGACACAGTAAAAGAATTAGATTGCAGATAGAATTAAAGTAGCTAATTAGTTACACCTGAAATGGGGAGATTATTCTGGTGGACCCCAAGTAATTGTGAGGGTAGTTTTAAAGTGAAAAAAGGAGGCAGTAGAAAGAGCATCAAAGTGATTTGATGTGAGAAAGTTTCAATTGACAGTGACCTCTTTTAAAGATGAAAGGGGACCAAGAGCCAAGGAGTGTGGGCAGTCTCTAAAAGCTGGAAAAGCAAAGGAAGGAAATTCTGCCTAGAGCCTCAGATGGTAACAAAGTCCAGATGACACCTGGTCCTGGTGTTTAACTCATTTCAGACTTCTAACCTCCAGACCTTCAAGATAACAAATTTGTATTGTTTTAAGGCACTAAGTTTGCAGCCATTTGTTACCACAACAATAGGAAAGCAAATACAGTCATCATTCTAAAACAAAATACAAATCCGTATAAAAGCCTGGGCATTTCAACTAATAAAAAGAAATTGTATTTTAGACACCGACGAATATATTCTTAATGATCAAAGGAAGTTTAGGTGCGTTTAAATGTCAGTAAACAGGAGAAGGAGAAAAAGCAGCTGTGAAGGAGGGAATTGAGAATGTAGAATGTTGATAGATATCAAATAGTAGGCAATAGGTCCAGGGTTCTTTGTACCACCTTATCTCTTTTCTGAATATGTGAAAACCTCCATAACAAAGTTTAAAAACATTTTTAAAGAACTTTCAAAAGGACCCTTTAAGCAAAACCATAGCCATATTAAACAAATAGTCTTCCTTCCTCTTAGACCGGAACATGAAAGACAAAAATCCAAACCTTTCCTCTTGTGATTTCATCTGAAAGTTTTATATTGGTTTGTATTCCACTGGAGCGTATTCATTCCACATTTTCATAGCAGATGACTTGTCTTCTGCCTAATTTTGGAATGCGAAGCTCTCGGTGCCTACTCACGGAGAGTTACGTAAACTTTATTGCTCTATTCAGGATAGAGAAATGCTCCTCGTGCTGAGGGTCAGACTGGTGAAATCAGAATGCAATGTACGTGTGTGATAAAAAAACAAAGGAACATAAACTATAGCAGTGTATCTTGAAAAATATAGAATACCATTTTTGAATACCATTTTAAGAATATCATTCTCATGATGGCATTAAGTATACACATAACTTCCAAATTGTGAAGTAATAGAGAGGAAATGAAGTTATCGAGTGATCAAGATGTCACAGGACCCCAGACTCAAACTTTAAGCGGTTCAATTAATTAATTCCATTTTTACTAGCATTATGTGAACATTGATATTACACCTAAATCATGAACTTCACAATCAAAATTATTTTAAAAATAAGCAAGATTATCTTTCTATGATGTAAGTACAATAAAGATAGAAAGTTGCCAAATAATTAGATGTTTTATTTCTTCCTTAGTCAAATTACTAACTTGTCAACTAATACGATTAGTCAAATAATTAGTGTGACTAACTACTGCAGGCTAGATTTTTGTTATTTTATTTTTGATCTTCTCATTTTATGAGTTGGGAAGAAAAGGCTAAAGAATATCAGTTCACGTAAGGTTTTTGCTTAGAAGCAGAACTACTTGTATGTCAGCTTAGTCAGTTGGAAAAGATCTGCGGTTTTTTCATGCCAGTATCGTTCTAATGGAGGCTCTTAGTGTCTATATTATTTTAGTATCTATTGCATATCATTCCATATCTACTCTCTGATGTCCCTCCCCTGTGTCAATTAGCTGCAGTCTTTTTCTGAGAAAGTAGAGCATCTCTCGAAAAAATTTGCATCTGAAGTCCTTAGAGAAATCACATGGCCTTCTTCTGCTTTCACTTACTCCATGGACGAGTAGGTTATACATTTACAATTCTTGGCCATTATCTACACTTACTCCTTTAAGATAAATTTATGCTCTTCCAGACTGCTGAATCATGATACAATTAAGAACCATGACATAAATTTCATCTTTCAATTCTCAGAAAGTGAGATCTAAAAAAAAAGTCATTCTATATTTAAATAACTCCAGTAACTATTTACCATTTTGCAGTTCCTAGTGTACAGTCTTTTTAACACTGTCACCACCACAGACATAAACTTTTTCCCTATATTTGATGGATGCAGTGTGAAAACTTGGCCTCTGGTTCTCTTGGATGGAGAAGGAGAACAGCTGGGAACTATTATGCATATTATATACCTTCAAGCACTGCTAGACTATTATTAGGTTGGTCACCTTTCTTCTCTGCTCCAAGATAAGCAGTTCCTATGTCTTTAACTCTTCCGTCTAAGCACCCTTTTCCAACCCCCTCATCAGCATTCAGAATCTTTTCTGAATCCTCTCCAAATTTTAGAGTTAAGATGTAGAGCCCCAAACTGGAAAGCATTTTCTTGAAAAATCTGACCAGTGCTGAGTAGGAGAAAATACCATCTATTTATCCATCTGTCTATTTAAAGTTAAGTGATCATGAAGGGCCTACTGCCTTAGACCAGAGACACTGGGTGTGTTTCGGTGCTAAAGCACCAGGCACATCAAAAAGGAGGAAGCATGTCTGTTTTTCCTGTAAGTTCTTGGCTTCAGCAAGACCACACCTAAAAGGGTCCTTAAGACACGTCTAAAGCTAAATAACAGACGATGTCTGGTCTAAATCAAAGACAGAGGCACTCTGCTGACTAAGAACCACTATCTTTGCAAGCATCTGTTCTTTCATGGTTGAATGCTGATTATCAAATCCCACTTCACTCTTTCTGTGTATGTGTGTGCATGAGAGAGAGACAGATAGGGACAGAGAGACAGAGAGACAAAGAGCAAGACACAGAGACTTGTAAATTCTTTCTTATTCGCCTATCCTGTTGCCAGTCTTAAAATGCAGATAATTTCTTTATGAAAACTTATCAGTTTTATTTGTTTTGTTTTATGGAAGTCAAATTATTTCACTTCACCTAGTGAAATGTTTCAGTTAAAAGCCTTACTCCAATTCCTTTCTAAATATTCTGCCCATTGCTCCAAGGCTCACCAGTCTTTAATTATCTTTGCTACTCATTCACACTGTTTCCCCACTGCTATCCCTTTATTTTCCCCTGTTCTGTTTCCTCCCCTTTCATTCATTGTGTCTAATATCTGCATTTGTCAGCTGTGAATGGAGTAGAAAAGAAGCAGTAAAAATGTGAGGCAGGTGGTGCAGGAGAGATTGATCGACAGGAAGAGGCATCGCTGCTCACCTTTGAAAACATCAAATAGGACAGATGGCATCAGATACAGGTAGCTTCCAAACTGTGAAACAATAAAGACGACAGGAAGCAAAGTTAGAGTGATCAAATTAGCACAGCAGCTCACACTCAAACTTCCAGTAGTTCACAATTTGAGAGACTTGTATTTCTAAGGTGAGCTGTCAATTGCATTTTATCAAAATAAAGTGTGGAAGAAAGAAGTCTATTTTTTTGAAAAAAACGGTTCTCACTCCAGCCCCGGGGAAGAAAATCTCCTAGACTCTCCACTTCAAAAAAAAGCTGTATTAGTGTGACTAAAATGAGATGGAAGCCAGAGTGGCAGGGGATCAGAGAGAGGCGGCCCCCTCTGACGAATCTTGGGCAGGCTGGCATAATCACAGTCAACCAGCTCGGGGTTGGAAAGACTCTGTCCGGAGGGTAGGCAGTGTGCAGGAAGAGTGTCTGCGGTGTTATCAGACAAAAATCTCAGTGTACCTGAACTCTGCGTCCAAGCCTCTCCAGACCCTGGCTTCACACACAGTTATGTCAACATGTGACTCAAAGGCAGAAAGGGAAAAAACAGGCACAAAGAAGGCAAAGGGAGTGAGAAAGAGCAAATAAAAATATATGCCAAAGTAAGCCATGGTGGTTCTAAGAGTTGTGAATACTTTTTTTAACCCAAATACCTTTATAATTTTTTTTTTTACCAAGGAACGAGGACTCTGTGTTTTCCCATGACTCAATTTTTCTTCTCATCTCAAAGGAATAAGAAGACAATCAGAAAATGCACACTATTTCAAAAAACAATGAGCCTTCCAGTTTCTTCTGAATCTTCCGGAAAGCTCCAATTATTTATGTTCTAGTGTCTCAGCTTTAATGGGGATTTGTTAGTTTTCCTGACCAATTAATAGGGCTCACTCATTGTTATTATAAAGAAATATTGTGAAGGAGGTCAGAAGCCTTTCTTTGGAGATAAATGACTCATTATTACTCACTCACATAATTGAAACTCACTGAGAAACACTAACTGAAACTATTGATGGGTGGATTGATAGGTCCCTCAAATATCACTGGATCAAAACCCAGTCACTTAATAGGAACATATCTATCTGATAAAAAGTGCTTGTGTGAAATAAGAAATCTTTTATTTTTCCTGCTGTGTGGTCAGAGTTATCACCACCAGGAAATGCTGACTGAAAGGAAAAAAAAACCTTAATTTCTTTTCCAGTATAAAATGGCAATTTTACTTCAATAAAAGTGCAGTTATTTCTGTTTCCTTTTAAGTGCCAATGCTAAATAAAGACGATGAACCTGCTAGTCAGGGACTGATCGAATGTGAATTTTTTGTAGTGTGCATAAGTGACAGTGTGGACTCTATAAAGTGATCAACCTAACTATATAGCGAACTAATCTCTGAGTCTGTCTCCTGGAAAAAAGGGTGTGATAAAATACACCTAGATAATTGACCTATTTTTATCAGACAATTTAGAAAATTCAGTGTTCTCTGCTTGAACATAATGTGGAGTGGTTGATCAAATAATTCCAAGCATAGATAATAAGATCTTATATCCTGATCCTCCTAACTTTGTAAAAACAACCAAGCAAGTGCATACAGAATGTAGATAGCAAAAAGACTGGATCAGGGTAGAAAGACAGAAATTCCACTCAATTAAACAAGATTGACATAAGCATGTAACCAAAAGTTTAAAGCGCCAACTGGAAACTAATAAGATATTTTAAGACATCTCCTTCCCTCTTAAACATAAAAATCAATATTTTCAATTTTTGTGCATTTTACTTAAGATTTCTAAATACTTCACTTACTTTTCTAATGACATGTTTGACTCTGAGAAAAAGTAGTGAAATGTTAACGATTATGAAATGCTAATAATACCCAGTCTAATGAACTGAGAAGGGCAATAAATTTAACTTTTCTAATTTTAACTATGGTATTCTAGAATAAAATGAGTTGTTAATCCAATTTCTGCTTTACGACTGTGGTCCTAGACATGTTTTCTTTACACAACATGGGAACAGAGGGTGCTCATGAAGTGATGTGAAGGCAGATTCTAATGAGTGTTGAAAGACCATGCTTGGGCTGTCCAAATGAGGAGGAGACCGACAATGTCTTCTAGTGCAGCACCCACAGCTGAACTCCTCTGCACCCATACTGAGCCAGCCTGACAGCCATTGATTGCAAAATCAGTGGCTCATGTCCCCCTATTCACTGAAGCCCAACATATACCCCCAAATACGTGTGGGTAATGGGCTGACAATGACTGACACAGTCTTTCCAAGACTTCCTGCTTGCATGTGTGTTTTTGAGCAGTCGTTGCCTGTTGCAGAGTTGAAGGGCATTTTGTTCTGATTAATTTTTTTTTCAACTTCTATGTTACATTTTTCAGAAATTAAGAATGGAAGATTTAAAGACCAAATGAGCAAAAAGAAGAGAAAGGTGACCAGCAGTCACAGGAGGGCCATCTTCCATTGCTATAAAATAATATGTAATATTCCTTATACTTTGGGATCTGAGCAGAACCTGTGTTTACAATGGTTGTTCTAGAAGAAATAGAACTTCTATCAGTGGATTGACTCTATGGTTTGCACATTGAGACAGGCTTTCAGTCATCATATAGCAAATAAAATGCAGAGATCCAAAAACAGAGCTGCACTGTATAGTTCCTGACTCCTTGCAGGATCTCTTTGATAGGTAGCTGAGTGGATACAAAGAAGGAGAAAGGGAGACGGGGAGAGAGGGGGAGAATGGAGGAAAGAAGAAAGAAAAGAAGAAAAGGAAGGAAGGACGAATGGGAGAGAGAGAGGGAGGGAGGGAGGGAGGGAAAGGCTTGCCATCACTGACAGTTTGGGAGTCAACACTTTTTTTAAAGAAAATGTGCAGGCAGGAATGAAGGTAAGCAGATGCGGGCAGGCAGAAAAACAGGAGAGAAACAAGCACTTTATTTATTTTTATTTTGCTGTTTATCTTGGTTGTTTTCCCCTACCCTGGCCCCAAATATGAACCAGAGTCCTTGGGATGCAAGTGGACTGTGCTCAGCTGACAATAGCAGACTTAACCACTATTCCACCAAGGTAAAACGAAATTAGATTTCTTAACATCATGTTTTCTTAAACATAGTCGATGACTTTGTAGAACACTCAATGTACTTCTAGTTAATGATATTCAAATTTCATCAATTCAATCAAAGGACTATTCATATTGCAAGAGTTTATTTTTATGGTGTTAATGAAATCTTAGAATAGCAACTCTTACCTGAACCAAATGTCACTTTTTGAATGGCCAAGAAATATTTTAGGCTGTATAAGTTCACATTGCAGAAAAGATAGGATTAGCTTCTTTTAAAAATGTGAAGGTCTCTTGTACATTTTCTCTCATTCATACATTGTTACTAGGGCAAATTAGAAAATACAGAAAAATGTAAAGAAATGAAAGTCATTTTCTCAATTTCCTTTCAGCGATGAGAAAGACAATATTACTAGTATTGTTAACATTCAAACTCCTTTTCTTCTTGGGAATATATTTCCTAAAACTTTGGGAAACTAGGTTAAGATGAAGTTTTCATCAACAGTGTATGAACAGAAGTGACTTGTCTCAATTTCAAATCTTACTTCTGAAACATCTTTCCTTTATATATCAAGTGAATACATTAAATAACTCAGTCTCTATAATGTGGAAAGGGCCTGGATGTCCAAATAATTACTTGGAGAGAAGAAGCCCTCTAATCCTGCATTGGATTGGATTAACTGGGACATAACCAGAAATAAACTTTTAGTATTTAGCCACAGAGACTTGGGAGGTATGTATTACAGGAAACCACCTCTGACTAGAATGGATAATCACTAAGACTTCAGAATATCTCTTTTCAGTCCTTTTTTATGACTATATACAACCCAGTTGTAGTCATACATTCTTAGCTTTCCTCAGTATTATAAGAATTTCAGTCTTATTGCAAAGGCTTCCTAAACACAACTTTCAAAGGTTATATACTATTCTATTGTAATTTATGTAACAAAATCAGTCTTTTATAATTTTCTGTAGTTTTTCATTATCTCTATCATGAACATGTCTAAGTATAAATCTGTACATCTATCTTTTTATTTTCTTTAAATGGATATATATAAATAGAATCATTGGGCAAATCATGTAAATATTTTAATTATCGACTCAGATATATGTGTTGACAAATTTTGCACTCTTCCCAAATTTTGCGCTCTCATTATAAATGATAGAGTCCTTAGTGTATCCAATCATCACTAGCATTAAGAATAATTACATAATGAGAAATTTTAACTAATTTTTCTTCGTAACATGGAAATAGCATGCCCTTCATAATAGGATCAACAGACCGTAAGGAAAATAAGTTCCAGAAAATCTGCAGTTCTAGAGATTATCTACTTAAGTAGTGGGGCTGCAGACTATGCTGGCAAATTCCAGGATACAAGGGCAGAATCTTCAAGAACAAGAGACCACTTTGACAGCATAAGCTATTCACAATCTATTAGAATAAGGGCAAAGGACTGGGAGAGAAAATTGGAATAGGGCTCTGAGGAATAAATTGAGAGCCTGTCATTCAGATTAGAGGGCAAAGGAAAATTACAGATGAAGAGCTATATATGCAAATACATGAAGGCATAAATGAGAAGATAAATGTAGAAAAGAACAAGCGTATCTATGCTTTCAGAGCATGGCATGATGGTGTAGAAGTTAAGACTGAAAAGAAGCTCTAGAGTATAAAGGGCTATACCTACAAGGTGATGAGACTGGATTTACTCTGCAGCTAATAGGAGAGATACATATTCATAACTGAGTCATTTCATAAACAATCCAAATGACTTTGTACCATGCACAAGTCACTTTATAGACATTTGATTCTGAAACAATGCTACAAGATAGTGTTATACTATTCATTTTTAGTCCTGTATCCTAATTGAAGTCAGCATTAAGCTACTTATATGGAAGAAGTGTGATCTGAACCCAGGTCTTTCTGGTTTCAAATTCATGATCACGTTGTACCATGCTGCCTTTTATGGTGTTACACTATGGAGGCTAAATGGGAAAGGAAAGACTTTAGAGACAGTGGAACATATTAGAACCTATTCTTTATTCAGGGAAGAGAAAATAAGATACTTAATAACTACCTCTGGGGTAAAGCAGGATCAGAATATCCAAGATCAAATGAAAGAGGATTTCAAGAAAAAGGGACTGGATTAAACAAGGCACATCTCCAGTATTCTTCTCGAGAAACTCCCAATAGAGAAGTAGAAGACAGAGTATGATTTGAAGGGTGGGAGCCAGATTACAGTGACTTGTAGGGTAAGTGGGAGAAAATATCATGGAAATAGTTTGAAAGTATAGCTGAAATTCTTCTGTAATATATTTCCAAAGCCACTTCATATCACTGCTATGACCATTCTTCACAATTCTTCAAGATTATAATAATAACAGCTTCATATTATCAGAATCTATGTTCTGGTTATAGGCATTTTTTCCTTTGTCATCAAAATATACTGGAGGGGAAAACTATTTCATGATGTTAGAAATTAATTTCCAGTATATTCAAAACCATAGAAAAGTCCTAGCTTCAGCAAGGTGGTAACAGATTTCGCATGACATATCTGAAAATTGTACTAAAAATTATGCCTGTGTCATTTTATCTGCATCCAGCTACTATAGTAATTTAAATTAACCATTTGTTTTTAGGAAAAATATAGTGGAGATATTTGAGGTTCTAGTCAACTAAGGAACCACTGAATAAATTGTGTATACAATGGATTCATCTAATTATAATTAATTACTATTACTAATGCTTTATGTTAAAGTTTACAGAGACTATAAAATAAAACCCTGAAAAAAATCATCAGAATTCCCTAAATGTAGCATGTGTACTTAATAAATTTCTACTACTCTTACTAAGGAAAAAGTCCTGTCTATGCATATCAATGCCTGATCATTAGTAGCATAATTTCTGATACTCGATTAATCCTCAATGATCCAGAAATAGTTTCAGTTTTAGTTATAAAATTTTAAATTTCTGCTACCTTTGAAATCCTTGAATTTTCTAGTGTTATAGAGTTTTCTTTCAGACATTTCATAAAGATTCTATATATGTTTATCCATTAGGGTCTAGTCAGAAAAGAGAAATTACAGCAGATGTTTCCAATTGAAGAGTTTAATACAGGACATTTGTTATATTTATAATGGAGGATCTGAGGAGAAAATCAGAGAATGATGAAAAAAACAGAGATTACCAAAAGTAGATGTCACTATTTCTAAAGAATAGAGGGAGAAACCCATATTACTGAGGTTTCAAAGTCAAGGTTCAATGCAAAATGGAATGCTGATGAACAACTTCTTAGGAATCGGAACCACAGAGAAGACACATCTGCATTAGAGAGATTGCTCAAAACAGAGAAGAAAATAGGAAAATACCTTATCTTTTCCCTTCCTCTTTCTCTGCTGGCCGAACCTATTCAAATGCTGGAACCTGAGAAATGGAGCTCCCTCCAATACAGAGAGGGTCTGGAATGTATCTGAGAGCAACAGAAACAAATGACACACAAAAGGGGCTAATACTTAAAAAATATATTAGGCATGGAATCAGTAAGAAAGGTTGAATTCACAGAAAAGCTCAGAAATATGTAGAGAAGAAAAATCTTGGCTCAAAGTTTCTCATAACTGCAGATTAAACTGAAATACATATGTATTTTCAAAGAAGAGGACCATATGATATGATAAAAACAGAGGGCATAGTGGGCATCCAGATAATGAGGGAAGTTTTGGAATGAGAAGTTCCACTGATACCTGCTTGGATTACTCTATCCCTACGATTAACATTTAGCCAACAGAGATAAATATGTTCAAGACAACATGTGATCTAAAGTTAAGCAAAATTAAACTCCATACTTTCTGCTGAATTTCTTCCCCAAAAGTCTGATGTTGCTGGGACACTCCTTTATGGAACTGGTTTCAGCAAACTATTACTCTCCATCATGGTGTATCTTAATTCACGTCCCAGTTAGAAACAGTTTCTTCCCTTGAGAATCAACCAGAATTTTCTATTATTGATTCTTCAGTTTATGGTGAGGGAGCTGGCTGTATGTAGTTAAAAAAAAAGAAAGAAAAGTGACAGACTTTGTGAATGCTCTGCTGTAAAGTATATCTATTGTGAGTTTCTTCAAAAGCCATTAATGTCCCAACTGCTCAGTTTTCACCAACACAATACAAACTTCATTTGAAACGTCTTGTGGGCTTTTCACATTAATGGCATCAATGTCTATGCTGATTGAAGCCACATACTCAGTGATCATCATATCTTCTCTGCTTGCCTGGAGTGTCATGAAAACACTAGCGCCTAAGCTTGCTGTCCAGAGCTGAAAGCTATTGGAGATCCCTCTAGAGACTGTGGCATATTCAGACAATGTGACGATGTTAAAAACATGTGCTTGAAGCGTGTCTTCTGCCTGAACAAGTTGGATGATTAACTGCTCAAAAAACTGAAATACTTTATAATTGTGGAAGAGAGGAAATCCTTGAGTAATTCAAGACACTCAGTGGTTTATTCACAAAATCATGATACCAGCTAACCTTCACTCTTACTGCACACCAAGCACTGCGGTAGCCAGTGCGCATCTAACAACTCCTGCAAATGCTACAATTCTAACATTTACATTTTAGAAAGGAGGAAACTGAGACAAAGAAAGACTAAAGATTTTGTTTTAGGATTTCACAGTCAATGTCAGAGACGGAATTTGAATCCAAGCAGGCTGGTACCAGAGTCCACACTATTAAATATAGTACTGCTCTGCCTTTTCCTCCTGATAGTTATTACATTGTCTTGGGCATCTTATTTTCAGAGAGTAATTTCACGAAAGCTTAGACAATTTAGATATTATAATTATAGATTATATTGCAAAGTATAAGCCCCCTGTCATTCTATAATAGTTGTTCGCTTAACAATCTATATGGATGGCTTAGGATGACATTCAAGGAAGAAATATATTACTGACAAAAAATCCTTAAAACATTGGAAATAGGTACAACTTTAAGTTTTCAGTCATATTAGCCTATTGTATAGATTGCCGGTTGCCTTAATCAAGTTTAAGGAATTTTGTGGACAGGAATCTTATCTAAACTGCCACAAGTAGAGAAAGTCAGACTGAAATAGGAATGCTAAACTTCAAGTTAACAGAAGTGTTTATCTGAGACGATGGCTTGTGGACTTTAACAGATTTCTCCGACTCATCCTTTGACTCTTAGCTTAACCACGGGAGCTATTCTGCTGAATTACAAATAAGGAAATACTCTAAACTTGCTATGACTTTTTGTCTCCAGCGTACCTGAGATCTTACAGATAAAGAAGATCTTGAGATAAATAGAAACATAACTTGGTTACTACTCTGTCTGTGTATACTGCTTACTCATCTGTACCCAAACACTGTTGTTGTTAAAATTAGAGATCGATCCAGGTAAAGTCTGAATCATTCTTGCTTCATAAAGGAACACGGAGAAGGCAGCATCATCACATAGTTACAAATGAAGATATTCCTCCGAAAACAGAAGTAGTGGAAGTCTTAAGACAGTTTCCCTTTTTTCCTGATTCTGAGGACTCATGAAAACTAAGCACGATAATTCTATGGTCACTTTGTGTTCTGAAGTGGCCTCATTTGTTTCTCTTCTTAAGACTGTCACAAAAAGGGAACTCTATATCCAATTAATGGGGAGCGATACTAAATCTAGCAGTGGTTGCTATGATTCAGCATTAGTTTTTGAGGTGCATGGAACTCAGTTACATAAGCAATGTAATTTTAACAGTGTCAGAGAGCTATCTTACTGAAAGCAGCTCTAGTTTATCTACAGCTACATATTAAATTAATTCAAAATGTAAAGTCTTAAAAGAATGACACCATTTATTTTGCTCACAAATCTATAATTTAGGCAGAGATCAGTGAGGATAACTCACCTCTACTTCAATTGACATGGGGTGCAGGTGGGGTCCTGGGGAGGACTAGAAGCATCTGAAGACTCATTCACTCATATAAATGGTCATTGATGCCAGCTGTCAGTCCAGCTATTAGCTGGATTTTTTGCCTGAACACCTACATGTGGCTTCTTCATGTGACAGGACTTCCTTAAAACATGGTGGTTGATTCCAAAAAAGTAAGAGCTCAGAGCAAGAAAGAGGGATCCAGGCAGAAGTTGGATTTCTTTCTATGTCCTCGCCTTGGAGGTCATGCAGTGACACAACTGTACATTTCTGTTGGTTGAAGAATTAGAAGAATTCATGCAAATTCAAGGAGACAAAACATACCCCACGTGTGAATGGAGGCATGTTAACTCAATAGTCTAAGAAGAGAATGTGGGACAGTTTGGATGTTGGTGTAGCAATCTGAAAAATGCAGTCTACTACAAAATCCTATTGGCTTCTTTGTATATTTTAAAAATTCATCCTAAACAGCAATGCTAGTCTCAGGGAGGTTTGATTTAAAAATTCTGTTCTTTGAAGATGCCCATGGAAGTACTTTTCTTGCTCCTTTCTGGATTCAAAGATATTAAATCTTTATTTCTCATTATAATATTGGCATATTTTCACAGGAAATATATGAAAGACAAAAAAGATATGACTAATAAAAGCAATAGGACATATGACCTCAAAGGTATTTTTCTTATATCTGTGGTGTTTGGAGAAAATTTTTTAATAAACAAAGAGGGGACTATAAAGGCTATATGGATTAAATTGTAATATTTATAACTTGTTTGAAAAAATTGCCCCGAGAGAGGTGGCAAACCTGGCAAAAAGGGTCAATTATATAGTAAAGGGTGGAATTGAATGCTGGTGGCAAACGTGATGTATTATGCACAGACCTTTATTTATGATAGCACACCTAGACTGTGTAATGCCATGATGCAATCTTTCTTCATTATTTTTTTTATAATTCCTTCTTGGTAACTGAATTCTAAAGACTATTGCTCAAACCTGATAGATTTGAGAAAACTGTTTATGAAACTGTTATAAAAATGAAAAAGTCTTCAGTAAGGCCATCTTTTAAATGAGAGACTGTGAATTGGAGTGATTGGAAATAAACGAAAATATTTTCAAAATAGTCAAAATTGTTAGTCAAGAACATTTTTTCAATAGGGGTCCAAGTTTGCAGAAAGGGGAGAAAGAATAAACAGCCTAAGGGCCAAGTTATTACAAGTTAATGCAAAATAAATAGCCACAACCGGAATTACACACCCACATACTTACACATGTTAGTGATGATGCTTCTGTCAATGCACACATGTAAGTCACTTTTTTTAAACACTTATATTTTGCATATGGAGAAGCATACAGATGAGGAAGCGAAGAACCAGAGGCTATGCTATAATAACTTTAGGACTCCATGTATTAAATGGTATTTTAATACCATACACCTTTTTCGTTTTGGAATTCAATCAGTATTTCAGGAGTTCCTTCCACCTAAGACAACAGTGCTTAGGTAAATGAAGAGAAAATGGATATAATATTTGAAGAAAAGAAAGAAAGAGAAGGAAGAATACAGGAGAATCAGCAATGAGATGAAGGAAGATCAAAAAAAAAAAAAAAAAGACAATGAATTAAGAAATAAGGAAGAAAGGAAACAAAGGAAAGAAAACAAGAAGCAAAGAATGAGGATTCCGTAGGCTGAACACTGGGACTCTGTTAGCCGTGAACCAAATCCAAACCACTGACTGTTTTTCCCCAGCTACAACAATGAATGTTTTCACATGTGTAAATGTTAGACAAATCATCAAAAATTTTTGTCTATTTTTTGGTCACATGAAAAGTGTTATGTCCTTAAAGCTTTGTTGGAGCACACTGTGTCCACATGTTACATGCTGCCCATGGTGCTTTTGTGCTACATAAGCAAAGTGTGAGAGAGCTTGGCCCTCAGAGACTAGCATATGTGTTCTATGGCTCTTACAAAAATAATTGCCAATCTCTGGAGTCATCTCTAAATATTTACTACATATCAACTATGTGCTCAACACTACCTTCATTGGAGGATACAAAAGGAAAAAGAAAAAAGCAAAAGCACACTTCTGTCTTTAAGGACTTCTGGTCTAGGAAAGGAGAAACTATCAGCATCTGTGGTTCATAGTTGATGGCCAGGAATGTATCTTCCTCTTCCTTATTCAACTTGATACCTTATCAGGAGTTATGACTCTAGAATGCAGGCATTCCAAGAATAATTGCGTCCTTAAAGCTCCTATTTATATTCTTAACCTCTTGCTTAAGGTTATCTTCTATATGTTCAACAAACATACAAAATACTACAAATAGTCTTGACATTGAATAGATAATCCAGTCTCTCAGTGTGACAACTCCCAAACAAGGAGACTGGTGGAAAATACATAAAAACTTCTGAGGACGATAGGCGACCATGTTTATCATGTTGCTGATTGAAAGGGGATGATATAGGTTACCCCCTTATTTGCCTTAAGTAAAAGCAAATTCCCTAAGACTTTTGCAACAAATTTCTCCCTCACCCTCAATTAAAACTTGCCTCCTCTTCGCTGCCCACAGATACCCTTGCCTGGCTTAGAAGGATGGGAGGGCAGAGGGACTAATCACTCCTCTTGAATGTTTTCTTCAAAACTGCAATTTTCCAACACTCTTTAGGGTGGTATTGTTGAATTTGATGGCCACTAATCATGTGTGTGATTACTTGAAATGGGGTGCGCCCTGGTAGAGGCGCATCCATACCAGAACCCCAGTTCACGTCCCAGGGCTAGGGGAAAAACACAGGATGACCAACGAAATAAAATTTAAAAATGCTTCTTCCTCCTCTCTGCCTGCTGGTCAGCCTGCTGATTTTCATTCCTGCCAGCACCTTTCCTTTAAAAAAGAGTTGAAAAAAGTTGTGCTACAATTCTAACATGCACATCTCATTGCAAAAACTTACTATGAAAACAAGAATGCAAAATATCTAGTTAATATTTTATCTAAATCTTGATTATGTGACCTTGAGATAACATTTTGGACCTATTTGATTAGATAAAATATTTCATTAAAATTAATGTAACCTTTCTCTTTATCCTTTTTCTAATGTGGTTAGTACACAATTTAAAATTGCCTATGTGACATGCATGTATTTTCATTGGGCAGTCTTTTTTACATGTTATTTTGACAGGTTGAAGTAGCGACTCATTCCATCACCTCCTTCAAATCTGCTCAAGTGTCACCTACTCAACAAGGCTATTGCATGTAAATTACAACTCCCCAAACTGCTGCTCTCCCTTACCTAGCTCTGTTTCTCTTAATATTCTTCATTGTTGAGCTCAGGCTATAACTCATTTATTTATTATAATTAATGTTCATGGTCTTCTCCTCGCCCCTACACTCCATAGAGCAGAAATAGTGTATCTGTTTTTCCTCAGTGATGCATCCCTAGTACTTGTTTCCCTCAAAGATTTGGGGAATTTGGGGGTTCGGTTCAGGAGTGAAGGAGTGTCCCAGAGAAGCATTTTGAATATCCAGAAGACTTTATTTGCAACTTCCAAGCGGGTTGACTCAGCAAGGGAGTAAGCCAGCCCTGGGGGAAGGTCTTTTGGCTATTTTGTAAGAGAAATTGCGGGTAGGTGAATCTTGGGCTTTCAGATTCACTGCTGCAGTTCACTCAGAACCCAGAGACAAGAGTCTGTTTAAAAATTCATTAAGCTGTTAATACAGATATTAGTCAAAACAGTGAGGATCAACTCCTTATCACAAGAGACTGAGAAAAGTGCCTAGGATCTGCCTCCTCAGCCACCAGAAAACACTGAGACAGAGGCCAATGGAGAATCCTGCCCAAATTCCACACACAAAATGGCATCTCACATACCTTTCTGGGGGGCCTTTGTCCTATCTGTACTAGCAATTGTAGGCCATTTTTTAAAGCCCACTAAATTGTTGACTAGTAATTGGTAAAGAAACATTTCAAACTATTCTACTGGAAATCAGTAGAGAGATGACAAAGCCTCCATGCCCTGGCCCTGGGCCGTGAACCTGGAACCTTGGGGTTTAAGTGGATTGAACCCAACCCCTATTCCCAGACTCCACCAATAACAAAATCTTTCTGCTGTACAATTTACAGACATGTACTGTCTAATTGAATTAAAGTGAACATGACAAAGTGAGATTTGTTTATTAATCTGGGTATGAAATGGAAGACATTATTGAAGACGTTCTTAAAAATTCATAGGTAAAACACATCTGAGTACTGAATTAATCAAACACATATACTGTAAACCATCAGATATTGGGATATAGGTATTATGAGTCCAAAATTTTGATAACAGAATTTTTTTTTTAATTTTGGCTCTGGTAATGGTTCAAATCATGTAGATTTTCTTGACTTTATCCAAAAGCACAGAAAATTCTGTACTCTTTTCCAGTTTGTACATAAGCTTTACATATGAATTCATGCTGAAATCATATCCAAATGGAGATCACGTGAGTCCAGAAAGATTCGTTGTGCTATGTGATCATTTCTTATGTCAACAATATCCATTCCACTTTCCTTTTTTCCATTTACTAGGAAGAGAAACGGTCTCGTTTTGCGCAGTTTACTGTAAATCTACTACTCAGATCCTCAACATAAACTTTATATCCAACTGGAGCTGCAGACTTCTGTCAGGTGACTTAACATTTTCACTTATTGCCTCATAATATTTCCCCGTCAGAACTCCTTGCCCTTTGGGGTGACAGTGTCACCATTACAAAGTCACTCCTTTGTTTGTGCTGTGTAATCTGGGGCAACAAGACCATTTTAGCTTTCGAAGTCTGGTGCAGAAAGTCTACTCCAGGAAGTGCTACAGTGATTAAGGCGTTATTAGACATTTATACTTTGGCATAGATTAGTATATAAAACTGTTTTTCTACTTAAATATTGACAATTGACAGTGGTATTCTGAGAATGAAAAGACAGTTGAAAAATTCAGAAGTTGGGGGAGAATGCTCTGTTTGGAATAGTAGACTTAATCTAAAGGAAAGAGAATTTCTTGAAAAATAGAAATAAGAGGCTTTGGTCCACCATGAGGAACCTGGGGCCAGAAGAAGAGAACGAGAACAAGGATGATCATATGGAGAAGGGACATAGGAAGGAATTTTGAAGAGATTTTATTTAGTGCTACAAGACTTCTTGATTCTCTCTCACTCATCAATAGCAATCAAAATGACAGTTTTTATTTAAAAGTATCGCCTTACCCAAGGACCTGGGGGTGAGGGGTGGAGGGGAGGGGCTGAGGCAGGGATGGAAGCTATATTCACATTGGCAAAAGTGAGGGGAGCTTAATTAAAACAACTTTTGACCAAGATGTGTGCCGGATTTAGGAGAAGTGAAAAAGCAGTGCCTTCAGATGATCAATTGAAGGAAACTGTTACCAGCCCTAGGCCTGACAACACAAAAGGAGGAAAGGAATATTCAGAATCCAGAGAGAAACCAGGCTGAAGAGATTCCTGACAGGAGCTGCGGCTTTCAGTAATGGAACAATGCCAAGCCTCAGCACCCTGGCAGACACAAAGGTGGGAGAATAAATTCTCTGACCTCACATTTCTCCAGCCTCGGGCTGGGCCTCCCAGGCCTCTATTGACCAGACCCAGCCATTAACAGGAAACCCTGCTCACGGTAAGGGAGCTTTACTCATGTCCAAAAAAAGTCAAGCAAAAGAATCTGCTCCTGTCAACTTTTTACAGACTATTACATTTCCAATAAAATGTTCTTTAGTTCAAAGTAAGTCAATGCTCTCCTCATCCTTTCCATTATTATTCGAGGCTTCAGACAGAAGAGAATTTGTACAGGCACTAAATTCCGGGGTGGAAATAATGCACCATCGTGGAGACAATGGAATACAAATGAAAAATGCCCCTAACTTATAACAGATTTTTGACTAGTTGTTGCAACTGTCTTCAATCAACTGTACCCAAGTAAGTGAACTAAACTATTCCTAAGCAAAAGCCAGCAAAATGACAGGGCTCTGAAAAAATTATTTTGGAAACTGAAAACATTTGCCTTCACACTCTTAACTTACTTGAAAATTTTGTACACAGGGACAGACATAGGAGACACAGCAGATACACACACACACGCAAACACACACACACGCACATGCACACACACGCACATATCTCATGGTACTCAGAAGTTACACAGCCATTATTAAGCAAAATGAGAAGAAAAGAGAAAAGACCATTGTCACATTCCAACACATGAATAATTGGGGCACCAGTTTTATACCATCCACCTCCGAGTACTAAAGTACTGAAACGCAATTCCAGGGAAGTGGACTGTAGTACCTGTTTCTAAAATTGCATTTTCTGTATAATCCTAAGAAATAAAGGAATATAATATAAAACTGAAGATGCTAAATATTAAAATCTATACCTTGCTTAGGAAAGAATTACTATTTCCAAGCTCTAAATCTGAGGTTCACTGCTTTTCCAATTACAATCCCAACATTTTCCATAAAGCAAATGCATAAATTAGTTAACCGTTCCCAGGAAGCAGTATTGCTTTAGGTTTTTGAATTTGTTCATTTGTTTTTGATGGGGGTGTTTCTGACTATTTTAGAAAATACTTTTGTTTTTAACCAATAAATCTGTAGTGGAAAAAAAAAAGGTCAAGGCAGTGATAAATGATGACTATAATTTTTTTTCAAAAAGGATTTGCTTTCATTTCTAGAATGAAAAAAAGTGACTGTATCCGCCCTTCAAAGTTCACAGAAATTTACAGTCACTCAGGCACCAGAATTGTATCTATTATGTTTTAAGAGCTGGTATCGAGCAA
The DNA here is from genome assembly GCA_004363575.1 of Solenodon paradoxus. Lineage (NCBI taxonomy): Eukaryota > Metazoa > Chordata > Mammalia > Eulipotyphla > Solenodontidae > Solenodon > Solenodon paradoxus. The sequence continues at coordinate 113,841 of RJWH01000030.1, forward strand.
CCCCAGTATAGGACATAATGTATCTCTAGCACTATATTTACCTTACCTTAGTGAGAGCACAGATAGGAGCATTCAACCCACTGAGTAGTGATTATTTACTAAAAATCAACATTTTCACTGAAGACTGATTAGACGTTAATTGAAGGTAAAGAAAATCACTTTAAAAAATTCTCACGATGTAAGAATTGCCAATTCCCACATTTTTTTTACCAATTATTGTCATCTATATCTAAGATAATATTACTTCTTTTTTTACTAATATATTTTATTACAACAAGATATTCATGGCACCCAAAATCAACACAAAGCAAGTTATTAAAATTATTTTCATACAAATGACTGAAACTATGAATAGTAATTGTGAGTAAACAGTACCAACAAAAAATTGCAGCCTCTAAATCAGTACAGAATTTTCTAAGGCTTTCATAATAATAGTAATGAAAAAATTTACTGACCATAGTTATTAATGTCATTGATTTCCATAAAAAGAAGTCTTCTATAGTATTAGATAGTATTAGTTCTTTATACACTAGGAGGAACATATAGATTTGTGTAAATTCTGATTGGTAAGTACTTATGAGACAACGCTTATTATGTATTTAGAAAATTGTGCCCATTTGTGAGTACACAACAAAACCACAAGCCAAATAGAATCTAAGTATAAAACTTATAGAAGATAAGAAATATAGTTTTCCTTTCATATCGTCTTCTACTCCGTGTCACATTTTATGGAAATGATCCAAATTTGTGATCTATGATAATTGTTGCACTGTATTTCTTCTCTTTTAATAATCATTTGGAATGTACACTAGTTTTTATAATATATTAACAATCATTTAACTAACATAAATAAAAATAAGTTTTCCGTTCTGGATATCTACTAAGAATCTTTATAATTCTTAATCTTCCCTCTTGATAAAATCTTGCTCTTTTTTTTGCATTGATTCATTTCTTGAATGGGTGGAGAAGTATATGAATGTTATCTGCAATAGTATATAGAGAAAGTTTCCAGGTTTGGAGATCTAAAAATTATACAATTTTAGGGATTCTATTTAAGGAAATAATACACAATTATTATTGTTCCTTTTACTTGATAAAAAATTTTACGTTGATAAAAATTAATTGGGTATGAAAAAGTTAAGGAAAAAGCATGGTATTCATCGTAATTAGTTGTCTGCTATACTTCTACAGTGCATATTTTTCCGTAATTTATTGTACATTCTTTATTCACCTCTTTATAAATTATTTTCTATACACAGATGAATAAGAGATCTCCAATAACATACTTCATCAAAATTTGTTTCTTGTTACTGATAGTTTAAAAATTACTTTTAATTTCATGACTTGTTACTAGCAACGTGATGTAATTCTTTTGGATTCTCGCCATATTTGGGAAAACCACTCTCTAGTCCCTATATAGAGTGGAATAGTTGAAATATTCATAGGCTGACTTTAGCTTTGTACATTACAAACTCTTCTCCTCCACCACCCACTCATTATCAGGGCCTGGGATCCTTCCAATGCAGATGGAATCTCTGCCTTGTCATCCTGATGTCATGACACCTTTAACCAACTGCTTGAAGAATTTCCTTTGTCATTGAAACTCAAAAAAAATGTCTTTTGTTTATGACTCTATGTTGTTTGCTATTTAATGTGCCTCCTTTTTTTCTTAGCCGTTTTATGACAAAGACCAAGTCTTCATTGACTCAGTTCTGTTTCTGTCATTAACTTTTGAAGGTCCTCAGGCATCGACTGAACTACTCAGATCTCTCTTTCGGTCCTGTTTTCTTTTTCTAACTTCATATGTATTTCTTTAATCTTCTCTCAGTGCTGAGAGAATCTCTGAGTTATCTTCCAGTTCACTGAATGTTTTATTCCTCCCATTTAAACTGTCTATGCATGGCTTCCACCATGTTTTAAATATATTTTCCAAGAAGGAAATGTTTCCTCATTTTGCGCCTTGATATATACAATGTACACACCCCCACCGTTTTCAGTAATAAAATGAATCACACACCTTCTGATTTTTTTCTTTTGTTGCTTGCATTGTCTACTGGTGAGAGAGTCTTGTCAGAGATTTTGAGATCCCTTCCCAGGCCTTTTAGATCGTGATTGTTGTTTGATTTAGCTGTTTTAAAGGACTGGCTTTCTGAGGGAAATGAGTACGCATAACATTTGAAGGCATCGCCGGAGCTGAAGTCTCTTCTCCTGGGCTGTAATTGTATCAGTCCACCATTACCCACATCCCAGACTAGCAGCTCAACTTTTCTTAGAAGTTAGCTATGACAAAGCCTTCCTCCTTTGAATACATGTGGCAGAACAACAAGTAAATCTTTGCCCTTTGTCTTGAGTTTGGGGTCCACAGTTCATAAGACCCTTGGTTTTCTTGGAATGATGAGAGTGTCTTTTATATACTAAGGAGATTACTGGTAGCTGGGGACCCATTGATACCTTCAGGATAGGGACTGGGCACCAGAAAGGCCAAGAGATGATTGAGAGGTGAGAACTTCCTGCCTCATTCCTTAAGTTCTGGGAAGTAGAGAGGAACTATAGATTGAATTCAATCACTAATGGCAAATGATTTAGTCAATCATAACTATATAATGAAAATTCCATAAAACTCCATAACCAGCAGGCTTCAGAAAGCTTCCAGTTCATCTAACACATCCACCTACCAGAGGCTGGTGCTCCTCGGGGACAGAGTTCCTGCATTCAGAGCTCTTCCAGGCCCAGCCCTAAGTATCTCTGCATGTTCATTTAAGTACTTGGTAATAAACTCATGAATGTAAGGTAAGTCTGAGTTTTCTGAGTCGTTCTAGAAAATTATCAAAACTAAAGGAAGAGAGAGGTTATCAGAAAACTCAAATTTTGTATGAGACAGACATTGGGTAACCTGGCACTCAACCCACCTGCAGTGAGGGAAGGCTCGTGGGACTCAGCCCTCAGACCTGTGGAATCTAACGCTAAGCTCTGGGTCATCAGAATTAAATTGAACTATAGGACATCTAGCTAGTGTCAGAATTGGCTGACGTCAGAATAACACCTAACAATGTGCACCATCTTGGGAAATGCAAGATTGGAATGAAGGCCATTTCCTATTGCTCCGTGTACCACAAGTGCACTCATCTCTGGGGTCTGAGCTCAGTTTACACATGAATTTCCCAAGCACCTCAATGCTTACCTTACCTTTGTCTCTAACTGCAGCCCCGGGAGACTTGAGAAGGTCAGTCATCTCATTGTAACTTAAACAGAGTAGGAAGAAAGTTACTGCTTTCAAGAGGAATAACAACTCAAAGTTACCATAAAGGTGTAAGTATTTAAAATGTCTAAGTGAAGTTGGTTAATTCAGGCTCTGTATTCTATTCAGTCCTTTAGTTATATTTGGTATTTTAACTGCCCAAACCTTAATAGTGTGACCATTATCTCTATAGATAATGATACTTTTGTCTTAACAGGAATGCCTTAGCAGTACCATTGTTTGATGTAATGCTAAGCATGTGGTAAAGATAAGCATTTTCTATTATGTTTAGGAGCAATTCAACAATCTTTCTAGTCTCACTTGGGAAGTTCAGGTCTTTTCACATGTTTCTAATGAATTGGACACTGCCATCAAATGTAGCTTCAAAATCAACTGACATCATAATGTCAAATAGTTAAGTTCTTTGATCTTTGGTCAAAAACTGTATTAACATACTTGCTAATATTGAATCATGTTAGTATTTTTTAATAAACAATATTTTAAGGCCTGCTATTCTTTTAGCATAATGCTAAAGACAAGTTGCTATCATTTTTAAAAATTTGCATCAAGTCAAGTGAAATTGGCTCATGATGGATTTTTTAGGCTCTGATTTACAGGGGTATGATATTTCATAAAATAGATCAGTACATTTTTCATTTTTTACTGCATTACAAAATATTTTAAACAATGGAAATTATCTATTTCTTTGTTAAGTATTAAGAACTCTATAACATTGTCTCAGTCCCTCACTTTTTTTGAAAGCAAACTTTCTGAGAAAAAATATTTACTTTTTGTGACTACAAAAAATTTTTACTTTTTCTGACTACACAAATAGTAAGTTTTTGTAAAAAATATTAAATATCATCAAAAGGAAAATTAAAATATCATCTCAATATCACAGTCCAGAGTGCATATTAACTTCTTATCTATTAACTATTTTGGTGTATAATTTTATATTTATTTTCTTATTATTGACAACATTCACTTGCCTCCTTCCAGATATATGCATGAGCACAGTGTATTTACTCTTTTGTTAACTGATCTCAATCTCTCTCTCTGTCTCTCTCTCAAACACAACTTAAGAACACTCATTTCATTTTTCACTTTAAGCTGTTATCTTGAGAACATAGGTTAAGTCCAGTAAAAAAAAAAGAATTTAAAGGAAAGGTACAAGCAGGAATGAAGTTGAACCTCTGCAGTTAGGCAGGCAGACAGAGGATAGAGAAGCACTTTATTTTCTTTAGTTGTTCATCTTGGTTGTTCACTCTGGCCCCAGGGTGTGAACCTAGATCCTTGAGATGTACGTGGACTGTGCTGGTCATAGGCAGCTGACCAAACTGCTGCTCCATGAGGGTGCGCTTACAGTGAATATTACAAAGCAGATATGAATAGCTTGAAGGATTGAAACCAACGTCAAAAAACAACTTCCATCTAAATCATCATGAACATTTTAAGAAGCAGTGGGGATTTCGGACTGAAAATGAATCCTCACATTTCATCTAATACATTCAATCCTAACTAGAATGCACCAAAATGGAAACAAGATTAAAATACAAAACCTCCACTTTTGTGTGCTGTGCACATCTGTGTTCCAAGACATCCCCCCAGTGCTTCCAAGTCAACTATCTCGGGTCTGTTGGGTCTGCCGACCAAGGACATGGAGATCTTCTCTAACCAGTCTTTGCGATAAGGCTGGTGTCTCCAGGTTCTCGGTAAACATGAACATGGCAGCTGAGTTCACCCAGTTCATGAACAAAATCAAAATGACAGGTGCCATAGGTGATAGAAGGACTCTTGGGATTCATTTTCTTCAGATGTTCTTCATAGATTTGACAAGTGCCACCCAAGTGTATTTATTCACAAATTTTTAGTCAATGAGATTTCTGCTTTCTGGCCTCTTGGAAGATTCTACCAGCCAAATGGTGGGAGACATCACAACAAATTCTTCCATTGCCTCAGTCAGCAGTCTCTCTCTCTCTCCCTTTAAATTTAGCAATACATTGTAAAATCTTTCCATGCCAATAAATGTTTCCAATAATTTCTTTTTTTAATAGCTACCATTTTTCATGGTAATGGGACACTGTAATTTAATCAGTTGTGAAGGATGAGTTTTTTAGACTTTTTGACCTTATCATTTATAATCACTGTCTCCCTACAATATCTTCTCTCCTTTTTAATGGCAGAGCAGTCTCACCAGTCTATCCTAAGATAGCTCTCTGTTCACCCATCTTAACAAAAGCAGGTATCCCTGTAAGTTCAAATTCCACTAAAAATGGCAATTATACCCATTCAGATGTAGGTTTTAAAAAGACCTCAAAAACCCAGAAACTTTGTATTAATACTGCTTTCCAGATTGGTATCCCAGTAGCTCATGGGCTGTAAGCAGGAAATTCAAACCAAAGGCTGTTCGACTTGAGAATCCCCTTCAGTTTGGAAGAATCCCTTTCCTCCTTTGTTGTGGCCCCCAGCTCTTGCCAAAGCAGTGTTCCTTTTGAAACCAGCACAACTGAACTCACTAGAAGCCACCTCAGGCAGTCCTGGCTTGAGCCTAGGAATGACCATTTACAGCAAGTGAGCTCACATAAGTTCAGCGCAGTGGTGGGAATCATGCTTTGTGGGCCAGGACCAGCCAGATATTTGCATCTCAAAAGCTTCCAAAGTCTCCTCTTTCCTCCAGTTACTGTCCCCTGGAGGTGGGAGGCACTAGTAGGGCTTCTTTCTGTGAGCGCACTAGTGATTTTTAGGCCCATCTCTCAACCCAAACTAGCTGCATAGTATCTGCCAGGTTTCCATTCAATTCGAACCTTATAACCTGTACCCCTTTGAGGGGCCTTTGCAAGGATGCATAGTTTCTTCTTCCTTTTCAGAAGAGGGAGAATTCAAATGCATGTGCCGTAATTAGCACTGCATCTCTTTTTCCCCTTTGGGAAAGACTTTATAAATACATTTTTATCTTAAATACATTTTCTGAAAAATAGATTTCCTACTAAGACCTTTATTGTTCTACACTTTCCTCCTTACCAGCTGAAATTCCTTAGACAGCAACCAGGTTGGTACCCTGAAAGCAGGATGGAAGATCCTTACAAATCTGAAAGTTCAAGGTGATCGAAGATTAGCACCTCACTTAAAATAGGTCTAAATAATGTTCTTAAACTAATGGAAGAATAGTGAAGCAGACGATTGCTTCTTGAGCTCCGGATAACACAGGGTGTGGATGCCAACTGCAGGAAACCACTGAGCAGTAAGAGCTCTTACAAAGGTGAAATGGAAAAGGAATAGTACTCAATCAGATAGGCTGGAATTGGAATCCCAAAACCCAAACTGAGGCTCAGTGTAATAATGACAAAAGATATCATGGTAGATTCCTAAATCCCAAAACAGAGATCATGGCATCACTTCCCTCTATTTGAGATGCAAAAAATACTATGTAGCAGTAGCAAGGAGCAGAGAAAGGGGGGTAAATTATTCTAAGATGAGTTACTTCCCTTAAATCTATGAGAAACATATTTTGGAATTCTCACTAGGAGACTTGAGGTTCTTAGATTTGAAAATGTATGACTTCAGGAAATTGATATTTTGCCAGGAATTTAAAGATTGCTTTCTTTATTAGGTAAGAACATAATTTTTAAATTTCCTAATGCTTTTGAGATATGAGCCTCTTTTAAAAATTCTAAAATCTGAATTTTTTAATTTCAAAACATTTAAAGTGTGGGGGCTTTTTAAATAAAACTGCTAATATTCACATAAAAGACCTAGAAAATCAATAATAGAGTACTGCCAATTTTCTTACATTTCAAAGAGATGAAAGTGCAGAAAGAAATTATTATAAGGAAGATAAGTCATTCTTGACAAAAAGTTTTTAAAAAAATACAGGTATTCAAGAACAAAAATGACTAAAATGATATGATGTGGTGAAATGTTTAAAGACAATCCTTTCATTTGGAAAATAATTATAAAGTATCTAGTATATGACGCTCATAGCTCTAGATGTTAGGAATCAATAAGAAACCGCCCCCCCAAAAATACCCTACCCTTCAAGGTACAGCATTCTAGTAGGTAGAAGCAGAAAGTAAATAATTAAGAAACTATTTAGTATGTTGAGTAAGTCTTGTAGAAAGAACTAAACAGATGAGGTGGGTGGGGTGTACAGAAACACAGTTTGAATTCATTTCCCTTTTCTGCTATAACAAATCATAGTTAATCGGGCAACTTAAAATAACACAAACTAATTATACTACAATTCTGAAGGTCAAAAGTTCAAAATGGGTTTCCTGGAACTAAAATCAAGGTATTGTCAAGGCTGTGTCTTCTGAAGTTTCTTGGGAAGAATCTGTTTCTTTGCCTTTTTCAGCATCTGCCTGCATTCCTGCATCATGGCCTCTATTTGGAATCGCTTCAGTTCAAGCCCCTGCTTCTCCCGAGGTCCTCATGAGGACCCCCTGGGGCTTCGCTCTGTGCGTAATTTAGACTTTGTCAAGGGCAGTTGACGCTTGAACAATGTGGGGCTTGGGGTTCTCACATTGCTGCTCTCTGCTGTTCCCTCACCAGACCCTGACCCTCAGTGGAGAGCCAAATGCCCCGCCCTGATGCTTCTATTTCTTGGATTTGTTCTTCCTTCCCTGAGGGTTCAATACAGAATCCTCAGAGAAGGAGGACCAACTATATTTATCAGAAAAAAATCGTACTTCTGACTCTGACTCTTACCTTCCTTTCTCCCTCTTATAAAAACTCTTGTGATGACATTGGGCCACCCAGAAAATCAAGGGTAATCTCCCATTAAAGAATTCTTAACAAACCATGGAGTCCAAGTGACCAGGACTGAGAGACCAGCGTTAAGTGAGACTAAAACGGAGATTTCATCACTCTTTTCTCCTCAGACTCCTCCCTGACTCTGTGGTGCTCTTACGCAACTGTTTTAGTACATAATTTTCCCAGGAATGACTGCTTTAGGAGTTTGGATGTCATCTTCTGTCCTAAAAAGGATGACTATGAGGCCAGTGCTATGCAAATCTTGTGTGTCCCATTAATTCTTTGGATTCTTTAGAACATGAGAGATTGGACATTAACCTAAAACAGTTTCTGAGGTCCTGAAAGAATGACACTTTTCTGAAAAAACAGCCTATGCCGAACATGCTCAAAGAACTCACCTTTCCCAAAGTATCTAGAGCCCCCCACCCCAAGACTAACAACTGAATAGTATATTAGGAGAATGAATTTCTTTCAAGCTTAAATTTTGACATAAGAACTTTGAGCTTTGGCCCTTTAGTTCACAAGGAGAATGGTGTTACTTCTAGAACTTAAAGTCTCTAGATTTTACTATCGGTGGATTTTCATTTGAAAGGACATCTTCTTTCTGAACTTCATAATTTCTTCCTAGCACTGTGATGATTGAAAAAAAAATGTTATATTCACATTTGGAAAATCTCTAAATTGTTGGGAATCTACTACTGCCATGACTATTCATTTCATTATTAGAGTGTCTTTATGGTATCATTTGATGTGTGAAGGATTATATCGGATGACCCTGGACAGTATGTGGGTTGAGAAATAGAATAGAAAGTGAACATTCAGCCTTAGATTCAAACTGACTTGGAAGTTAGTTGAATTAATGTATTGTTCTGATCCACTTCAGAGCTTTCTGGGTGGCAAATCAACTCCGCCTATTTGAGGTTCCAGAGACCTACCCAGGGAAGCACTTCTTGGTATTAACTTATAAAGGAAGAAGGTAGCCATATTTTTGACTGCCTATGAATTTAACGATGAATGCAGTGGGTCAGGAGAACTAAGAGCCTACAAGTACAAGGTAGTAAATTCTGCACATTCCTGGCATTTCCTTCTATATAGAAGTTGTTCTCCTTGTTCTAGTAGCTCTGACAGTCCTGGACTTCCTTTTCTCTTCCTCCAGTTCTCAAGGAACAGTGACTTAACTAATTGGTAAATTGGGGAAGAATAAATTGGGTATATTCACCCCCAGTTTTCCCGCAGAGGTCACTTCGTAAGGACGTCACTGTATAGGACAGCGCTGCCTAGAACTAGGGCGGGGTAGAACATCCTGCCTAATTCTGTGTCATATTAGTAAGTCTATCTGACTCTAATGTCAATTGACATTTAATGTCAACTGGTGTCCTTTTATCAGTAATAAAGTTGATTTTTGTACTTTTTGTTATAATTTTCAACTTGTTTAAAACCTAGGTGTCAAAGAGTGATATTTACTGAAGTTCTTAAAGATCCCAGCAATGGGGGAAAGAGGTTTTTTCTTTCCTCTGTAGTTACTAACTTGTGGAATGGAAGTCTGGAGCTGCTGGTAGGTTTCTTATCACACTGTTTTTAGTCGGGGTGGGGAGTCTTCCCTGAAAACAAGCCAGTGCGATGAAGACAGAGCCAGGAGTATTAGAAAGAGATGGATTCCTGGTGACACACATGAGGCATCTCTATCCAGCTGTGCCTGATGCCTGTGAACTTTTTTCAGTTGTAGGAGCCGACACATTTCCTCTTTCACTCAGACCAGATAGAATTAGATTTTGGACTCTTGCAATGAAAGAAATCTGTTTAGGGATGGGTTATTTTTCTTGACTTCCAGTCACGAAACAGCTTTTAAATTCGTTTCTGAATTGGATAAAATGTAAATTAAAAAGTTAGCAAACCATTATCAGGAGTGGAAGACCTTGGCCTGGCAGACAAAGTTATCTTCACTCCCCGCCCCACTTTCTTCAGACGCAGAAGCTACCTTCCCGGTCACCAAAGGGTGTCGGTAAGGTAATGACATTATGCTGTGCTCTGATGGTCTGGATTGTTGCTGCTTTTAGCTTTCGTAGCAAGTTAATATTCTTTACACTTGAATACATATTTGATTTTCAAATCTCTCATGTGCCAGAAGGGAAGGGGGAAAAGGAATGTATAAAAATACTGTACACCTGAACTCGGTATAATGTTACAAATCAATAAAAAATTTAAAACGGTCTCAAAGAATGTTTTAAAATCTCTCATGACAATAACTTGAGTAGCTCTTATTTAAAATTTTAGGAAGTGGTACTTCTTACTTGAGAGCGGTTAATGGGAACTGAAAGAATGTGATAGAAAAATTAAATATGCTTCCTTGAAAAAGATGGCAGAGGAAAAAACACATTCATTTAAGAGGTTTAAAATTGATTTCATGTTTATCTCATTAACATTTTAATAGTACAAATATGACAGTCATCATAGAAGAATTTCCTTCAAACTCCCTCATCAAGACTCAATTGAAAAGCTCAGACAATTGCTCTAGGGCAAAAGAAAATGATGTGGAGCAGCAGAGGGTGGGAAGGAGTCTACTAGAAATGTTCTTCACTAAGATCGGAGCCACTAGGTCAGATCTCTGAAATGGGATCTAATTTAGCGATCACAGGGGAGGAAGACAATAGAGTTTAAGAGACCACAGGAAATCTAAACACAGACAACACACTTAACTGTGAAATTGGTTGCTTAATGGTTGGTGTGTCTAGACTGAATCCATGCAAAATCGTGCATAGAAACAGGAAGAATTTACCAAAAAGTAGGGGTTAGATATAGGTGACCCTGATGCCTGAATTCATGAAAAGAAATCGTGTGTAAAGTAGTTAAGTCATAGAGTTCGTAATTTTTTGTGTGACTTTGTAGGTTTTCTTTCTTAAGTCCAGAGGATTCTTGGGACTATTTACACATTATTGAAACCATCTCTGAAAGTCACTGTCAAAAATGAAGTGCTTTGCTTCATACATTTTAGCAAAACCTTTTCACGAATATGTGCCATAAGAGATTTTTCATAGGGAGGCTACCAACCCAATCTTGAAGGGGACAAAATGGAAAAATCAATCTGCTGAAGCCATGCAAGTTGAGAAAAAGATGCATCTTCTATTCTTTATCAAAAGAACCGGGAAAAAAAAAAACCCAGAGGAAATACCGTATAAAATCTTCATTTACCCTTGAGAAAGAGTGTAACTAATTTGTGCTCTATTCAAACCTATCAAACTTTAAATGATAATTTTAAATATTAATTTTAAAAATTAGGCTCCCAACATACTCAGAAACAAAAATTAATGACTGCAAAAATGGGAAAAATTTGACAGTTGTTCAGCTTTTTAACTGTATATTGAATATATATCACTGAATGCCATGATAGATGATTCTTTGACAAATTTCATGCATAATGTTAACACAATAACATTTTTTCTGTCTGATTTGTAATTTTTTAAACTTTTATTCTTAATGAAAATGAAGATCTATTTGAAAGAGACTATTTTACATCTGTTTTTTTTCCCCTTGAAGAAAATGCATATATCATCTTTCAGTTGGTTGCTAAGGCCTTGCAATTCAGACAGCTCAATATACTCCTAACATAACTGCTCGACCCTGACCATTTTTGCTCTGTTTCTTTATTTAATACATTAAATTGATGTCTTTCTTGTGTGTATCACTGTCATCCTTATCACAATAGCTGCAATGTTACATTAGTCAGGGTTCTTTCATTACAAGCAGCAGAACCCAGATCAGGTTATTCATAGACTAAAAGGAATTGGTGGTTGGGAGCGGGGATGGGGGGGGTCACTCTGGTGACTTAGCAGCTAAGTCTGACGCCTCTGGCCAGGTGCAGTCCACATATGTCCCCAGGACCGAAGTTCATGACCTTGGGCCAGGAGGAATACTAGGAAGAACAACTAAATAAAGTAAATAAATGCATTTCCTCTCCTGTCTGTCTGATCTCCTTCATCCCTGGCCGCATCTTTCCATCAAAATAGAAAAGGAACATATTGGACAAATATAGGGGTTTCTTAGAATTAGCATGTCACTGGAAAACCAGATTTGGATTCAGACTCTTTCTGACCTCCAGAGCTGTAATGCCTCTAAGTGGGTCCTTAAAGGTATCTCAGAGTCATCTCTTCCCCTTTCCAGACAAACTATGTTCCTATTTAAAACCCTTCCATGGCTTTCCTCTTGCCTTAAAATAGTTAAGTATTCTCAAGAAGGCCTCTGTGACCTCATACGATCTTGAATGCGTTGCTTGCTTTAACCTCCACTTCCTAACTCCCATTTACCACCCAACTTTTTCCAGCCTGATCCCTTTCTTAGCATCTTTTCACGTCAATTTCTCTCTTGAGCTCCAAGCTAGAGCTTCCCAACTGGTTTGTCAAAGCTCCAAGCATTTCTGCAAATTGCTTGCAGGTGTGTCAAGGTATTGAGCCCTTTGTGACCACAAGGACCACAGCTCCACTAATTCTACTTCCTGATGATGTGAAAACACCAGCAGGCACCGCTCTCCTCCAGTTATGCTGGTGTGCTTTCACTTCCACAGATGTGCTCCTCCCTGTGCATCAGGGCTTTCATTCATGATGTTTCCACTGCCTGGAGTGTAGTCCCCAACTTGTCACTCATCTCATTCTTTGAGACTCAACTTTCACATCAATGCTTCAAGGAGGCTTTCTTTGATTGCTGACATTTGGATAGTGTACCCTGTCCTTCAGACCTGCAGAGCCCTTCGCTCTGCTCCACCTTTTGAAATATTTGTGGCACTCAACATTACTTTCGTCTGGCTTTCCCACCCTGTACCCAGTGGAGCAAAGACTCAGTCTGATTTGCAACGAAATCCTCAGTAGCATGAAACATCTATTGACTAAGTATGCAATGCATTTTTGTGGTTGAATGATTGTTAGAAATCTTGACTTCTTAGATTTAGGTAAATAGAAAATAGCAATTACTATCTCATAAGGGTGTGCTCTTTTAAGTTGTTTTTATAGTTAAAATCCTTTTGTATTTGGAAATAAAGTGAGTCACTACAAATGAAAAATCGACAGTATGCCTAAGGTGGCATTCACCTGTGGTAGATGAGTAATGAGACAGGTTCTCTGCCCTCCTGTGTTAAATAGAAGTTTGGGGGAAATTCTGAGCAGACTTATGACTTCTTAAGGCTCATATCCTGGAGGACAACTAGATTCTTTTTTCTAGAAAACATGCATACTAACTACAGTCAAAGACATTTTGTTAGCACATTATATTGACCTGGCTCATGATAGCAGCCATGACATGATCATATAATTTTCTGCTTTTCTGTCGAAAATTTTAAGCATTAGGAAAAATTCTCTATTATACATCATCAATTTCATGTTTTGATTGAAAAAATACATTTAAAAAATACATGAATTCACTAAATGAGAGACCCCCCCATCTAGTATTGAGTTGAAACAATACATACATTTAAATTCACCCAGACATACTTTTAACATATCTTACTATTTTATTTGTCAATTATTCCTCAATATAACTGAAATTTTTTTAAAGTAAATAACCATAATGGGCAAAATTCTTCTGAAAAATAGACAACACAAAATGAAAATATATACTTGCCAAACGATAAAGTATTTGAAAGTACAAGATGGTCATGGTTAGACAAAAAAAATTTTATTTTTCACAATTTTTTGAAATAGCTACCTCTCCACGGGTACTTTTTAAAAAATTTCTTACAGTTTATATAGGGGGAATCTTCTAGTAAGAAATATAAGGAGGTAAGTGTAGCAACTATGTGCAATTCTGATTTCTTTTCACTACATCACGTGACATTTCTGATTATAAATCGATGCCGGATGAGCACTGGGAAGAAAAATCGACTATTATGTAATGCAGGCATGTCGGTCCTAACAATGTGCCAGATGGAAACTGTGAGCACTTTAGCTGGAAAGTGAGTTATTTGGTCTTTCCATTTTGTGTAAATCTTCAAAGCGTAAATTAAAAGCAGAAGATGTATTATATGATTTCAGGATCTGAAAACCTCTACCATACCCTATAAATCTTTCAGCAGCATGAAGGACAGCATATTTGGCTGGCCAGACCAACACTCTTATCTATTTTCCAGTGTGGCTGCTCCACTTGGGAATGACAGGTTAGAAAAAAATATACCTTGAAAGGAATATTTCCAACTCTAAGGCCAGACAGGGTTTATTTTAGTTTCTGTTCACAATACCCCGTGTGACACATTATGCTGAAAGTTTTCTCATTCAGAAAATGCTTCAGTCTTTCATGGCTTTGCAGTATCTGTATGAAAGAGGACTCCACACACAGGGAAATGATCTTTTAGAAGCCATTTGAAATGTGTTTATTTTATTTTCATAACCTGAATAACTTAAGTGACATATTTTGCTTCTTATAGAGATAAGGAACTCAAAAGATGATTTTTTAAAGGTAAGATAGCTTTTCCCCCATAAACATCAGGTTAGTGCTCGAAATGTCCTTATGAGCAATATAATAAAATAAAAGATGAATATTTAATATGTAAGTAGAAATAGAAAAATTCACTTATATTATTGTCATATACCTCAATGAATAAAAGATACACAAAGCATGAAACTGAACCGTCAAGATGACGAAGACTCCAGAAGGAAATAGCTCTGTGAGCCAAGAATGTATTAATTATTTCTACCCCAAATGCCAACATAGGAAACTGCACAGCATTTTTTTTAATGTGGAAAATAGGAACTAATTTTAATGTCTCTGTAGTGACGACAACAAAGACTGTCAAGTGTTTACAATGTCCTGTCCTTTTCTAGTCCATCCCACATGTAATTGCCAGATACCCTTCTTGAAAAACGCAATTCTAACATTTTGTTCCCTAGGTTAAAAATATTCAGTTGCTTCCTGTTATCTACAGAATAGTTTTAAAGAAACTTTGACATCTGACAGATTTGAGAACGCATCCAAATTCTTTGTCAAAATGCTGTCCATGTTTATATATCCATTCAGAGCTTTTGTTCAGGTTGGTTTTTGGAGACTATATACTGAAATATTTACATGTAAATTGATATTATGGCCAAGATTTCCTTCAAAATAATCTAGGGCATGGAAGGGGAAGAGGGAGTGAAAGCATACATGGAGTAAGAATGATCATGGATGAATTGTGGTAGATTGGTGATCACTATAGAGTTCATTATGAGATTTCCTCTGCTTGTATCTGTTTAATCGAAATATTTTTTTAAAAGAACAACTATGCTGACATTCAAAAGCTTCTATAATTTCGACCATATAAGTTACCTTTCAGTGTACAGTCATCATCTCCAGCATTTGATGACACATCCAAATTCTTTGTGAAATTGCTGCCTGCAGGCCTGTGTTTTTTCCATTCAGTACTTTTGTTCAAGATATTTTTCTTTCTTAATGTTGTTTCTTCTTAGTTTCACTTGTCAGACTCCATTTTCTGAGCCTGAGTTCCTTCTTCTGTAAAATGCTGGGGTTGGGCTAGATAACTTCCAAGGTCTCCTCTACCCTATAATTAGTAAGTTTAGTTGACCCCTCAACTTCTAAAGAAAAAGACCCACTTAGGTATAAAATCCATCAACAGAGGACTCAACTAGCTGTAATCTATGCTAGAACTGGTAAGTATCAAGTTGTTTGGAGAATTTTGATAAAAGTAGGTTTTTCTCTTTTTTTATCTTTCACTGTTATTGACTTTTTGGAAACATACATCCCACAAGAAAACTGCTCTAAGTAATTTCTAATGTTTATTTAGGAATAAATACACTAAATGATTACATGAAGAGAGAACATTTTCGGGAGAGAGGCAGCGATTGAGAATAGATCATGAGGCCTGGCTGTAGGTATTTGGCTAAAGAGCATGAGACTCTGATGCACGGAAAGAAAGAATGACTAAACTGGTATTGGCTCTCCATGTACCTTCTGAGCACAATTTCCCTTATTTGAAATGACTTAGAGGAAACATTTTGCTGAATGGATTTCCATTATAAATATTGACTAAAATTTTTTGAGGGATAAAAAACTCCCAGTAGCACTGATTTTAACAAAAGACCAAGACTTTTTTAAAAACTAAATGGCTTTAATTCTCTGATTATAAACGTCATACATATTTGAATTGCTGTAGTTTCATAACAATTAGAGAAAATTCCATTTTTTATAATTATCCTTTCCCCAAATGTTTTTCGAGAGTGAATCAAATAACTTTTAGCATGTCTCTTCTTTGACAAGAATGCTTTTCCTCATTCATCCTCTGGGGTAAGCCCCAACAACCGGCATGATTGTGCTCTGTGAGTCTGTCTGATACTAAACACAACTGATTGGGCCAACGAGTAGAGATTTTCTCTACTAGGATTTTATAATTGAGACTAAAATTAATTAATCTGGATAGTTTGTTAAATTTTAGGCTCTGTGGGTTGATTATTAACAGTCTTTTGGTCGATAGTAAGAGAAATGCAAGCTCAAACATGCTTAACAAAATACATATTAGCTTATTAACCTAGAAGTCCAGAGGTATAATGTTTACTGCATAGTTTGGCTGTTTACTGCCTAGTTTGACTATAGGATTGAATCTATCCTTTTCTGAGTTCATTCTTCTGTAGGTTGTCTTTGTTGTCAGCCAGTGTTTTTCCCTATTCTTCCCATTTGAGTAGCTTCACACCTACATTCTATCATTTTAACAATGCCAAAGGAAAACACAAGTACTTGGTAATTCTATAAAACTTCCCAAGAAAGTTTTCCATTGACCTAGTTTGTATTGTGAGTCTTTGAACCAATGCAAACTTAGGGCATGCCAATGCTCTGATGACTGTGGGGAAGAAGGCAATTCTCCATGTCTTCAAGGTTCTTCTAGACTAACACATAATCAAATTAGTATCAGGCATATTGACAAAGAAAAAACAATTTTATTGCTTACATATGTTTTTATACTGGGAATCTTAATAGACATGAGGATTACAAAGAGGGTTAGACAAAAAGGGAGAATATATGTCATTCTGGACTAAGAAGAAGGGGATAGGAGTTTGAGAACTAAAAGGAAAGGAAAGCAATTTATGAGAAGACGAAAAAGATCACGTTCAGGAAATCAATGCTTGCTGTGCATTCAGAAAGCAATGGGACAGAGAGGAATTTTAATTAACAGATTCAGATATGTTCCTCTCTTTCTACCACACCAAGCTCTAGTGTAGTTATCTATGTTGATAGATTTTGCTGCTGGTATAGATCTTCTGTTTAAATTCTTTAGAGAGCAGAGGGAAGATCATGAATTCTTTCTGGGTCTTTTGGGTATTGACTGATTTCAAGTTGAAATAATCCACATACCAAAGTGACATATCTTGGAGTGACTTGCCCTGTACCCCATCATTACCCATACATAAGGAAAATCCCACCCTTGGGGCCAGCCTTGTCTGAATATCATGGATTTAAAATTACAAAGGAATGGTTCTTTAGAAGAAAATCAAAGTGCCTTAACTCACCTCAGGGCCATAGATTAGAAAATTATAAAGATGGTCATTAATTGGTTAACTGATGTGTGAATTGGTTGGTCATTGGACCAAGCCTGGATTTGTCAGTTCTAGGATGGGAACTATACAATAAACAGAATGTTGTTAACAAGATGGGCTTGATGGATAGTTATAGACCCAAGTTTTTAATGATCTAAATGACTGTAATATTCTCATTATTCTGACTGATGGGTTGAGCCTTATCTTTGGTCCAGTGTTTGTTTTAGCTTGGATTATGTTAGAAGGGAATGAGCAAGACATTTGAGCCAATCAAATAATAATGAAAAAGCATACATATGGTTCTTCCTTAGTCTAGCTGAATATTCAGACACAGGTTATCAAGTCCCTAAGGTAAGTCTCAGGTATCAGGAACTAGCCTGCATGTCCAATATAGCATGACAGTCTATTGATTTATGCTGTGCTGTTACTATGGTCTGAATTTTTGAGTCTCTCCTCAAAATTCATGTTGAAATCCTAAAGTCTAGTGAGATAGTAGTAGCAGAAAAGCCTTTGGAACATAAGTACATGAGATTAATGATCTTAATAAAAGAGGTCTGAGAAAACTCTCTAACCTATTCCCCCATGTAGGAACACACAACATAGTGGCCATCTGCACCCACAAGTAAGCCTTCACCAGAACCCAATGATAATAACACCCTCATTGTGGACTTCCGAGATCCAGAACTGTGAGAAATAAATTCTGTTGTTAATGAGACATTCAATAAGCAGTATTTTGACATGGTGGCCTGAACAGATTAGACACTTGCTTACTTAGCTTTTAAGAAAATTAAAATTAAACAAACCTAGTATTTGGTAATAGGCAGAATGCATAGATTATCACTAGTCTCATTTGCTGTCCAAAGAAGCAGATATAATCAATCTCTCATTTCTGCAAAATAAAACATTTTTATTGGAATTATTTGGAATGAATATATTTCTTCTCTTCACTGATTGTAATAAGTCAATCCTCACCTCCTTTATAAATCCTTTCTTAATCATTCTAATTATGTCAGATACCTTCCACTTCCTTTTTCTTCCATTTTCTTTTCTTTCAGTAATAATCAGTGTCACTCACTTAGCAATTGCTATGTACTATGCATTGTGCTGTATGTTTTTCAGAGATGGTTTTATTTAATTCATTCAATAAGGTGGATTATTGAAGATGGTGCTTATTTTACAGAAGTACCAGAGTCTAAGAAAAGTTTGTCCTATGTCATATAACTAGAAATCAAGCATGGCTTTGAACCCAGTTTTTTCTCAAGTCCACACCTTTATTCACATCACTACACAGTCTTACACAGGACTTTGTCTGTACCACTCATTGATAGTTTAGAACTTTTCCCATAATATCATTCAATAAATGATTATCATCACTATGGGAATTATTGTATTGAAATCTTAGGTTCTCATAGGAAATGCTCCATAATTTTTCTTCCCATAGCACAACTTTCACAACTAGTGAGACATGCATAGCACTTAATCCATTATTAATTTAACCTAACAATTAGAAGAGAAGTAGAAACATGCTGATTATTACTATATTAGCAAGAGTAATAAACACTTTTTCAAGCTTGAGATGCAGAGGTCTTTTATAATTTCTTTAGCTTCATAAATGTATTGATTTGAACTCTTGGTGCTTTAAAGGGTGTCAGGTAAAAGTATGAGTTCTCTGGAGCAGATTCTCATCAAATTTATTTTATTATATTTCCAGAATTTTGAGATATAGTTAATATATATTTAACTACATTGTAATGATGATATACATATATTATGAAATGAGACTAAATTTATTTTTATGAGAACTTTTCAAATATTTTTAATACTGATGTATGAAATAGCAAATGTTATTAAATAATTCAGACTGGAACAAAGGTTAAATTGGAGTATATTAGGAGAACACTAGCTACACTTAAAAAGAAAAATCCTTCAAGATTTGTCAGTTTTGAAAACACATTCCTTCCTGTCATGAGCATTTAGTACCTGGTCACAGACAACATGACTATGGCAACCTGATTAAGGATTTTACAACCCAGACATTTGGGGAAATGTTTAATACATGTGGTGGACAAGATTTTGAAATTGCCCCCACAAGATCTCCTACTCTAATATAATGAGCTATCATCTCCTGATTAGTTACATTATATGACAAGAGATTTTACAGATGTAATTAAGGTTGCTAATCAATTACTCCAAGTTAATCAAAAAGAAGATTATTTGGGTGGGTCTTATCAAACCACAGAAGTCCTTTAAAAGACAGTGATTTCTCTTTGGTATAAGAAGTCAGAGAAATTTGACACACGAGAATTCAATATGCCGTTCCCAGCTTAAAAATGGAGAAGTCCATTCAAGGACTTGAGTGCAGCTTCAAGTTTCTGAGAACAACTTCTGGCAGCAATCACACAGATTTTAATTCTGCCAACAATCTGAGATTGGAAGCAGATTCTTTTGGAACCTTCTGATAAGAACCCAGCCCTGACTTTATTTTGGCTTAAGACACTGATTAAAGAATCCAGTCAAGCCTATTCAGTTTTCTAATCTACTTAACTGTGAGATAACAAATAAGTTTAATTTTTAAACTGCTAAATTTATGGCAATTTGTTACACAGCATTATCAACTAATACAGATTTTAAAAAATTGGTTGATTCAGTAGGGAATGGAGTGGGGATGGGGGCAAGTGGTGGCAGGGTCCAATGGTCAATGATGAAGAACTCTTGGTAATTTGGTGGTGGGCAGGGTATAATGACATATATTTGAAGAATGGGGAATCTGCACATATGGGTTTATATTATTTTGTGAAAACAAATTTACCTCAATAAAGAATATTTTTAGATTGGTTGATCAATATGAAATTGCCAATATTCAATGTTTTTGATCTATAGAAATAATGATTTCATTTTTTTCAACCTATTATTATATGGATGTGTTCAATCTAATGTCCTTTGATCAATGGGTTCTTAAAGATTTGCCATCTTAGGAAGAAAGCAAAACTAAATATTCACAGATTTTTCTTACTCCCCAAAACAACAGAAAGTATATATGTTGCTCATTTCATTGGTCCCAACCAGAGAAGACTTCTCCTACCTCTAAACATGTTGTTTCTAAAAGCTGTTGTTAACAACTGTGAATCATATTCTTAAGTTAAAGTATTTGAGATCAAAAACCACAACTTTATTTCCAGTACAATTTTTATTTACATATTATTCTCTTAATAAATGACTATTGCAATGTTTAAGTTTATAATGATGACCCTTTGAAATGCAGGGTTAATGATTCAATTATGCAAAGTGACATGCAAGATTTTGTTTTGGCATGACTACTGGAAAGAAGAGATGTTTTACAGTTTGGGCCAGAGATTTAGACTTCAAACATTTTTTTAATAGAGCAGTTGAAGAGTGTAGCAAGTTTCCATGCTCAGGAACAAGATTATGAATGCTGATAACTGATCTGAGAATTTAAAAAGTGATTTTTTCAAAATAGCTCAAGAAAGCATTTGAGAACAAAATTTTTTTAAAAGGGTAGATTAGCATAAAGAATTCAGCAATCATGTTTTCTTTAAAGAGCTTAAAAATTGTATTTGTTTTACCCTTTACACGTTGGATCAAAAGACACCAAAGATGAACTCAGCGCAAGTAGGCACAATATTTTCATTCCAAGGAAAAGACTTTGAGACAGAGTAAAGACCAAATAGCTCCTCCTAGTTGTCACTAAGAGTGTGAAACTTATTATCAAATTAGAAAATGTGCTTCTGGTAAGACCTAACCCTAAGATGGAATAAAGATATTGGTCATGTGTCTTGATTATTATTGCCTCAAGAAACTGTAAATCAATGTTATTCCATCAATCTAGATAATAAGCTGTGGTTAATTTGTAAATTATGATCAGTTCACTAGAATTCATCTACTTATCAAATCCCCAGGACAATACTTCTAAATTAATACTGTTCACTTTTGGACAAATTTTATTCATGAGTTTCTTCTTATAAATTTTAGTGTTGGGGACTTGGGCCAGGCCACAAAGCCAGGCTGATGCAATCCAACAGAAAATTATACTCAGAGGTACCTCAGCCACTGCCCTGTTTGCCTAACGGTCGCCTCCCTATTTCATAAACAAAGCATAAACATTAGCAATCAAGAATATTAGCAACCAGTCAATTAGCAACCAGTCAGAGCCTTGATCACGCGCACTAGCAATCAATCAGAGTCTTGATCACGCACTGTACATGCACCCACCCTCCAATCCAACTAAAGAGCACGCAGTAGACATGCACAGGGGCCACCTATCAGAACTACTTCCCTTCTTTTTCTTTTCTATGTAAGTCCCTCCATCTTAATAAAATTTTGCAGCTTGATCAGAATTCGTTGTCTTGCTGTCATTTTTTCGCGCCTCTTGTCCCACCCCTTTCATCCGTTCTAGGTGGATCTCCGGACTCCAGTTGATTACTCCGCAGGTCGGACTCATTTTAGAATCAGCCAAGGAATCTTACCAAGAAAATTTCAGTCATTTACAGTATTCTATAAGGAGTAGTACACAGAAACTATTTTCAGAACTAGCAAAGATTAATAGAATAAGAGAGGTTATATTAACAATTTTTAAGTTTTAAATTTTCTTTGGGTACATGAAAAGGTGCTCAACATCACTAATCATCAGGGAAATGCAATTAAAAATCACAAGATACCACCTCACTTCTATGAGAATAGCTATTATCAAAAACACAAGAACTATCAAGTGGAAGATGTCGGGGAAAAGGAATATTTGTGTACTATTGGTGGAAATTTTAAATGTATATTGGTGCCGCTATTATGGAAAAAAGTATGGAACATGGTTAATGAATTAAAATAGAATTATCATATGATACCATAATCCCACTTCTGGATATATATCCAAAGAAAGTGGAATCCCTATGTGAAAGAGATATCTCTACTCTCTTGTTCACTGCATATTATTCACAATAGCAGCAGCATGGGAACAACCAAAGTGTCCACTGGCAGATGAATAAAGAAATATATATAGTGAGATATAGATATGCATACACATACACACATAAATATTTATATATAACATATATGTATACATATACGTGCATATCAATATCTGTATCTATACCCATAAATCAGCCATCATCCTCTGAATCTTGTTCCTGTGCATGAGAACTTATGACAGATGCATGGATGGATGGATGACTGAATAGAGTGAGTGAGGTGTGGCATAGAATACACACATGCACACACACACACATACACTCACACACAGTGTAATATTATTCAGCCATTAAAAAGAAGGAACTACTACCATTTTTAACAACATGGATGGAACTTGAAGGCATTATGCTAAGTGGAATAAATTAGAGAAAGACAAATACGGTATACCTAATTCCCTCAATTACATGTGGAACTTAGAAAAGAGAATTTACAGATACAGGGAATGGATTGGTAGTTACCAGAGACAGGAGGAGAAAGTGTGAAAGGGGTGAAGGTGATCATAAAATACAAGCAAAAAAAGAAAGAATAGATATTCAACACCTTAATTTGTAAAAATTTGTTTCGAATGTTTTCCTTTTTTCCTAACCCATTTTTAACATTTCAAATTCTTTTCTGTTACTATAAGCAAAGGCATACTGAGGAGCTTGTTTATATCCTACTAGCTAATATTAAAAAAATTTTTGGAAGGACTTATATCATTGCATGTTTCAGTAGCTCTTAAGAATATTAGAATTAAAAGAGAACTTGGAAGTCTCTCAGTATAATACAAGCATGAGTGAATCTCCTTCAAGTACCATTACCAAGTGATTTTACAGCCTTTGTTTGTCTATGGCAGCCCATTTAAGTTTTGATGACTCTTAGTATTAGGAAGTTCATCTTTATGTTGAAATACAACCTATCTCCCTCTAATTTCCCATTTCATGAAAGTCAAACTGTAGCTATTTTGTTCTTATCTTGCAAGTTGCTATTTAGTTATAGGTCTTTATCTAGTCACTGTGAACATTCTGCTAACATATTCACTCCGTTAAATCCCATTTTACATTATACATTGTACATCAGTGTATATTTCCATAGAGGCAATTGCCACAAGTAGAATTTTAATTTCTAAGTGACAGTCTTAAACACTGTCTCAGAGACATTTATTTTTCACAACCACTCAAATTCAATTCAGAAGTTTCTTTTAAAACACTCACAAGAGCCCAGATTGTGGAAGTAAGTTACAGTTCTTTGGAAGTTAAACTTTTTTCATTTCCTCCGAATAGAAGTGTTAAAAATAAAATGTCAAACTAAGGAATACTAACTTAGTTAATAAAGAGGGTAAAGTTTAGACACACGCTTATATTTCTTTGCAAAGAGCATCTGCAAATATAGAACCAAAAGTGGCTTCCTTACAGATAAATATACTTGAAAACTATATTAGATTGTTTTGCATGCCATATCTTAGGCATTTTCTAAGATTTTTTAAAAATTCACAAAGTTTGTTTATAAAGAATATAGCCAGTGATGACCATGAATGAAGACTTAGAAAGGAACATCTTTTCTCTATTCCTTATGATCTTCCATAAGCACAAACTTGGTAACTCCCTTGAGCTTTTTCTCATTTTGTCTCTCCTCTGAATAAGTGCTCTGACTTACTGCATTTGTAAATTGGGGAAGAACAATCAGGCAAGGCTATTCAGCTCTGGCCTCCTTTTACTCCTATGCCCCTGTCATTGAGATCTCTACTGCTTCTCTGCTCCTCCATGCATTTGATGCTGCAAGGACAGTCAATGCCACATGTGGGGCCAGCAGGGTCTGTGTTGGGCAGATGACACTCCCTAATTCTGGACACAAAGCAGGTCTACCTTGCTTTCCTTCATCTTAGCTCCCATCAATCATCTATTGAGAACTCAAGCAAGGAGGAGATGACAATTTTATGAGTTGTACTTTCCACTTCTAGAGATCCCGAAAGCAAAAAATCATGAAGTAGAATAATAAAAATCCTTGATTACTTAAACAGAAGAGAGACACAATGCTTTTATTTGAGCGAAAAGTAAAAGCTTTACTTTTTCCTCTTACTTAGAAACAAAAGCAAGTTTAGGATGCAAACCCATTTTCTTTGCAGAGATGTATAATCCAAGATTCTAAGTCTGTGCAAAATATCTGCATGAATACTTAGCACGTGTAAGTATGTCATTATTTTATATTCAGACATTTTTAAAAGTGAAGTTACAAATTTAGCTGATGAAATTTGTTTTATAGTTATGAAATTTTTTAGCCCAAAGCATAAGAAATAACCCTATCAATATACTAATTTTACTAATAAGGAAACTGAGGCACTGTGAGTTTTTATTTTAAGCTTATTCAAGGTCACACATATATACACTGGCAAACAAAGGTCAGAATGCTATTATATAAAAATGCTAATTGGTAAGTATCATGAAAGCCCTAACCTACAAATGCCATTGAAGGCCACTCCTCAACACCTTTGCAATATTATTTTCTTTTAAGTGAGAGGAGAAATAAGCATTTATTATTTTATGTAGCTGTTCATCTTGTTTTTTCTACCCAGCCCTGGATCTCGAACCAGGATCCTTGGGAAGTAGTATATGGACCATGCCAGGTAGACTTATCCACTAGGCCACCAGGGAACACAACCACAATATTCTAATGATGTAGACAGAGAGCATTTTACGCAGTTTTTACAAGAGTCTGATTCAGTTATAAAAATAAGTACTTTTCCTATACTCATAAGGTGAATCAAAGATAATTTTTTATCATGGTTTTATAACAGATTATATATATCTGGCATTTGACAGTAATATTATACCTAGTTGGTACAAAATGTTAGGTTCACAAAAGTATTATTCTCTTGGAATACTGAGGAAACTTAAACAAAATGGCACTACTACAGATTCTTAATTATATTGCTAGGTAACTAAAACTGAAAATAGCTAAACAAGAATTACACAGATTATATATAACAGACTTCTCAGATAGGCTTTTAAAAAATATTTATTGAGGTAATTTTGATTTACAAAATAATGTAAACCCATATACGTAGGTTCACCATTTGTCATAAGACAGTTGTTTTTGTTGTCAGTATTAGTGGCGTTCTATAACTCAAGTTTTGGACAGTGTACAGAAAGCTCTCCATCTCACCAAACTAGCTTGTCACAGCATCCTCATTTTGTCGTAACAATTAATAGTGTCCACATTTTCACTCACATTGTTTCATGCACTATGAGATCACATGAATCTTATGGTCTTCTTTCACATCAGCAATTCTGAAAGAAGAGCATTGAATTTTGCTGCTTAGGCAAAAGTCTAATATTAAAGTGACATAAAAGAAAGCATAAAAATGAATCATGTTGCTAGCATTGCATTTGAGAGAATGGGAAAGAATACAACATCACAAATCAAAAGAGATTGAAGGTCAAAAATCAGTGGTTGAGCAAGAGCTTCTAGGTACCAACAATAGGTATTGAGTGAACATTTGACATATGCTCAACTCAGTGCTCCATGCTTGGAAGAAAGATTCAAAAGAAACATAAAGATGGAACTGAGATTAGTGAGTTTTAAATTAGTTGAGGAGAGAAAATAAAACAGTGAAACAGCCATACTGCAATTTTAATATAAAACCTCTTTGCTCCCTCTCAACCACTCCCCATATTGACCTGTGTTCCTTAAAAAAAGAAGAAAAAAACAAAAATAAGCACAAAAACAGCACAGGCAGGAATGAAGGTAAGCAGAGGCAGACAACCAGGAAGAGAGAGGAAGAAAAAGCATTTACTTATTTTATTTAGTTGTTCATATTGGTTGTTCCCAAAGACACTGGGATGTGAACCCAGAACCTTGGTATGTACATGGACTGTGACCAACTGCTACTCCACCAAAACATGCCAACCTGTGTTCCTTTTTTCCTCCATAAGAACATTTAATGAATCTCAAGTCTTGCTCAACACGCATGACACTCCCAACATTGCAATGCTGTTCTGTTCCAATGAGTTGAGGTCAGTGGGTGGGTAGCAAACTGTTTATTCCAGCTGTATTTATTTCTATAATCATGCAATCTCATTGTATATTTTTGAAATTTAGAAATAGAAGTGTGAAAAAAAACCCTTTTTTATGAAAGTTAATTTGTACTATTTTGAAAAGATGTGATAAAGATGAGACACTCACAATATTGCTTTTGAATTACTTGTGGACAAGGCATCTATAAGAGGTGGGGAAAATATTATAATAATCCGGAAGGACACTACAAATGGGTCATCTGTCCCAGAGGTGAGCAAACTTCCTTCAGGGACAAAGAGGCAATACTTTCAGTGTTGTGATTCATAGTTGATTTGTCTTTGTGTAACTTTTCTATAGTAATGTGAAAGCAGACATAGACACATAATAAGTGGACATGGCAGTATTCTAATAAAAGTTCCTTTAAGAATACTGAAATGTGAATTTCATATAATTTTCTCATGCCATAAAATAGTATTCAGTTGATTTTTTCTCAACTACATAAAAATCTTAATATTATCCTTAGTATAAGGACTGTACAAAAGCAAAATGTGGACTAGAGTGGCTCCGCGGTTTTTCTAATCCCCAGGTTAGGTCATATCTCTTAAATAATAGAAGAATTTACGATAGGAGTCAAGATGGTGACTTGATAGGACGTAAAAGGTCTCTCCACAGAACAACTGGAAATCACCTGTTCTTCAGACACACATGGCTTAGAAGGGCTACTCCACGCACTGCAAACACAGCAGCAGTGATCATCACCACAAAGGTAGGCGAAGGCATCGTGGTTCGGAGCTGCAGCATGAATTCAGGACTCCCAGCCTCAAGGAAAAAAGTGACTGAGGGAGTATAACTGTGGGAAGAACCGAGCCTCCCAGGAGTAACTCTGAGGCAGCAGAGACCCGGCCCAATGAGACTGGGACACAGAGTGTGTGGACAGGGTCTTGTGCAGGGCATAAGAAGACTCGGCACACTGCGGCCTGAGTAGGAGCACCCAAAGGAAGATTGAACCCAGCATTGCCATCACGGGAAGGCAGCTAGGAGAATTGTCCCCACTATATTCCTCTGGAACTGCAGGACCTGCCCACCAGAAATCCAGCCCCAAGGCTAAAAGGAAGAATCCCCCAGAGGAAGGCAACAACAATATAAAAGAGCACTAACCTGTGGGTGGAGGTGGAATTGCAGTGCGATTGCTGATCATGGGCCAATAACAAGTTGGTCATTATCACTCAGAGCTGAGACACTGAGGAAAAGCTCTACACCCTGCACACAAACTCTCCATAGGCTGAACTCCCAGGCCGCAATGCACAGTCCACCTAAAAATTCAACCAGTGGTGGCACCACACACTCAATAATTCTCAGTGTTCAAAGAAAGATCCAGGTTTTGGTGGTGCATGTCAATACCCTAAAAATGCCATCACTGCAGGGGAAACTAACCCACAGAACCTAAACAGAAAGGCAAATAGAACAGACGCAGAGAAATATATGAGAAATGATGGATACAATTAAAACCCCGGAGGAAAATCTGAATATTATCACACGTGAGTAAACTACCTGAAGATGAATTTAGGGCAGCAGTGATAAACAAACACACTCCTGGAAATCAAGAAAACAACAGAGGAGGAGAAAGAGAACATCAAAAGAGAGACAGAAAAAATGAAGGAAGATAGCAAAGAAATGAACACAATATCTGAACTAAAGAACTCAATAGAGGGACTCAAGAATAGGATGAATAAAGACTAACAGAATCAATGAGCTAGAAGATAAGGCAGAAGAATGCACTCAAGCAAACCAGTAAAGAGAAAAAAGAATGAAAAGAAATGAAGAAATCATTTGTGGCCTATGGGATAACATCAAAAGAAACAACATTCATATCATGGGGTCCCAGAAGGAGAGCATAGAGAAAAGGGGGCAGATTCTATATTTGAAGAAATAATAGCTGGGAACTTACCTAACCTGAGGAATGAAGCAAACCATCAAACTCAGGAAGCTCAAAGAGTTCCAAAAAACATAAACCCAAAAGACACACTCTGGACACATTGTCATCAAAATGTCAAACAAGATGAAGAATCTTAAAAACAGCTATAGAAAAATGAGTCACATACAAGGGAGTCCCAATAAAATTGTCAGCAGGTTTCTCAACTAAAACTCTACAGGCCAGGAAGGAATTGCTTGATATTTTCAAAGTGCTGAAAGAAAAGAATTTTTAACTTAGGGTACTATACCCTGTGAGATTATTCATGATGAAAAGATTTTCTGATAAGCAAAAGTGAAAGGAATTCATCATCACAAAACCATCTCTACAAAAAATACTAACAGATACTCTATAAAGTATAAAGAAACCCACTTAAAACAATAAGACAGCAAGTATAAACGGTGGGGAGGAGGTGAGGCTAATAAAAATGTGGTTGATTAGAATGAGTGTAAGACCAATCTGCTTTCAAATAAAAATAGGACATAAACATAGAATTCTAAATGTTAACCTGAAGGTAACCGCAAAATACACCTCCAGGGGAAAAACAAAGAAAACAAAAAAGAAAATCAAGCGAAAATTAACTACAAACAACCCACCTAAAAAGAGAAAGAAAAAAACAAAGGCACTGTTTGTAACAACACCCAGAAGACAAATTACAAAATGGCAGTAAATAGTTACATATGGATAATCACCCTAGACATTAGTGGATTGAACTCACCAATTCAAGGACACAGAGTGGTCAAATCACTTAAAAATCATAACCCAACCTTCTTCTGCATTCAGGAAACTCAAATTCCTTCAAAAGATAAACATAGGATGATAATCAGTGGTTGGAAGACAATCCTACAGTTGAATGGCAACCAAAAAGAAAAGGGAACACTTATACACTATTGGTGGGAATGCAAATTGGTGCAGCCCCTATGGAAAAGAGTATGAAGACTCCTCAAAATGTTGAATATGGCAATCCCATATGATCCTGCCATACCACTTCTGGGCATTTACCTAAAAGGTACAAAAACACTCACAGAGATTTATGCACCCCCATGTTTATTGCAGCCCTGTTCGCAATAGGTAGAAACTACCTACATGCCCAGTGTCAGATGAATGGATAAAGAAGATGTGAGACACACACACACACACACACACACACACACACACACACACTGAAATAGTATGTAGTCCTAGAAAAGATGAAATCCTGTCATTTGAATCAACATGTGTCCATCTGGAGGGGATTACACTAAGAGAAGTAAACCGAAAGAATAAAGACAGATACCAGATGACCTCACTCATAGGTGGAATGTGAATAGACGAAACAAAGGAACAGATGAAACAAAACCAATCATGGACACTTGCAATAGAACCAAGGTGACCAATGGCGAATGGGATAGGGGTGGTTTTAAGTGGTGGCGGACCCCCTGGACAATCGTGAAGAGCACTTGGTGATGTGGTGGAGAGCAGGGTGTATTGACATATCTGAAGAACTGGATAATTGCTTATATGAGGAAACTGCACACATGAATTCATTTTAATTTGTAAAACAAAGTTACTGCAATATAAAAATTGGAAAATACGGATGAATTTAGAATTGCTGCATGAAAACGTGTGCCTCTGATTACTGAGTCTTTCAAGACTTTTAATATGCAAATAAAATTGCCTCTTATTGACAGTCTGTGATCTCTATGATCACTTCTTGGCTTTCCTTCTAAAATTTTCTTGTTATTTTCGAAGAGGGGTGATTTCCTCTTCCTCTCTCACTTCTTAACTACAGATAACCAAATTAATATAAGAAAGGTATGAAGAGGAAAGAAAAAGTTTGATACCTTCTTTATAAACTGGAGAAACCCTGTAAAAATTGAGTACCTTACTGAAATGGCTTAGGTCACCTGTTAAATCTCCATCTAAGACAAAGGAAGTTGAGAAAGAAGCGGGACTGTCAGTTACGGGAGGTCACCAGGAAAGGTACAGCAAGCAAGTGTGACTGCTTTGCAGATTTAAGTTGTTCCCTTCTCCGTAGAAGAGATTCGGTCTTCCAGGTGCAAGGAGGGAAATTTTTCTCCATGTACTGTCTCTTACTAAAGGGAAACCTCCACCTGATTTTCAAACTCTTTGCTATGAAAGAATTCTTATGCCAAAAAGACATACTTGGGGATGGAAAAGTTTGCTCCCCTACAAAATCTCTTATTGGCCGCCATCTTTCTTTTTGTTTTCATTCTTGTGGAGGGTTGGTTGATTGTTTACTATTTTTATCTCTGTAATATCATGTTCTTAGGGTTCAGGAAGATAGAGAGGAAATGAAGTGCGTCTACCTTATTTTGGTAATGCACACTTGAGTGTTACCAAAATGGCCTTTAAAACGAATGCACAAATTTACTTTTCCAAAACCTGTGCACATGCATACATTTTTTCAACTAACACACTTGCCTACAGCAAGTAAATCAAACTTTTTCACTCCTGCCAGTTTAACTTTATGATCCTTAAGAGTAAAATCTAGAAATTTCCTGTCTTTGATTTCTACACACAATGCTTGCTACAGAAATATCATGAACCAAAAAGTAAATGATTGTAGCCCTTCAATACTAGAACTCTGCCTTTGGCATGTTATGGCTGTGAAACACTGCGAAACTCTGAAATGGAACCAGGGAGACTACTGAGCAATTGCATTACCTGTTTTGTTCGAAATGGGCCAAAGGTCTTTGGGCTAAGCTAGCAGCAGTTTGTTTAACAGAGTCATCAAGCAAATAATTCTTTGAAACGTCACCCAAATTATCCAGAACCGATGATTCAGTTTTGTTTTTGCCAACAAAAAGAATTGGTAATTGATTATTTAGAGTCAAGAATAAGCTTCTCAATCTAACCTTATTTTTAGAGAGAAAAGAAGAGGAGGAAGATTTTTAAAAGGAATGAATAATGAATGGGAGGAAGGAAGAAGGTAAGAGAGAGGGTCGGAGGGAGGAAGGCAGGCAGGCAGGCAGGAAGGAAGGAAGGAAGGAGGAATTTTATTGACATGTTTATTTTTCAGTTGTTCCGCCAACCCTGGAGGTCCTGGGGCTTAAGATGGTCTAAGCTCCAGCCACTGGCATAGTGCCTGAGTCACCAAGTCATGCCTAATTCATTCTTTAATCACTTACCTCATTGTCATATTCTTATCCCTCCTCAGAGCACATTTGAGATTTTGTTCCTGAATCTGCATATCCCCAAATGTAATTCTTTGTTCCCAATACACATTTTATGTTTTTAATTGCCTCTTAAATTTTAGGTTAACACCTAGAGCTGTATATATTGAGCTCAATTTATTACTAAACTCTTCTTAATGTTAATGCTCTCTCTCTGCTGTAACAGCACAACAAATTGTGTGGCTTAAACAACAAATACTCTCTCACAGTTCTGGAGGATAGAAGTCCAAAGTAAAGATGTCAGAAGTACTCATTCCTAATGAAGACAGTGAAAGAATCTGTGCTATGCTACTCCCCTAGTTTCTGAAGGGTTGGTGGCTCTTTTTGTCATTGACCTTTCCTGGCTGGTAGAGGCATCACCCTGATATCTGTCTTCATTTTCACAGTATACGTTCTCCCAATTTGCATACTTCTCTTAAATTTCTCCTTTTTTATAAGGACACCTATCTAGGGCCCACCCCAATGATCGCATTTTAACTTGCTTACCCCTGAAAAGAACTCCCTTACAAATAAGACCTTACTGATTTGCTGGGCATAGCAGGAGAATTAGTACTTCAACATATAAATTCAGGGGTCAGAGTGTTTTTAACATGTCTCAAAAATATTTTATAGATGACCTGGGAATTTATTATTTATAAATAAATGGCAAAATATCAGAAGCATTTCACATAGAATTGGAAATTCTGCATGTGCATATGGACAGCCAGGAGGAGAGAGAGAAAACTGAAGCAAAGCACTGCAGACAAAGCACAAACACTAGAAATGATGTTGCTCAACACCTGGGCATCTGAGTGAGGCAGGAATAGTCCCTGTATGTTGGCTGATGTCAAAGCTGGGCTACCATCCCAGAGACGATCAAAAACAGAGGCTTGATGAAAAAGGTATACATCTTTCTCTTGCAGTAGTCCAAGTATGAACGGTCCACACCAGTGGAGAAGTTCTCCTCATAATTCAAGTCCCAAGATTTTTTCATGTCATTTTCATAATCTGTGTGGTAAAAGCCAGGTGTCTTCCATGTCTGCATTTCAGCTAGTGGGAAAGAACAGAAGAATCTGGAGGAAGCATGCCCAGTGAAATTCCAGACCCTGAATAGGGACACATCACTTCTCATTGTTCTACCTTGTGAGAACTGCTTTCACTTGATACCCAATTGTAAGAGAGGCTGTAAAATGTAGGCTAATTGTGCTCAATGGGACTAGCTATGTAAGAGGAGAATGCAATTGGGTAGACAACCATCAGTTTTCATTATACTCCTTAAAGAACTTTAAATGGTAGAAATACAAAGATCTCCCAGTAGGAATGAATTCAATGCCTACTCTCAAAGAGTTTATGGTGCTAGGAAGCGTGAAAGATCAGTGCAAAATTCTTTTAATGGGCTACCAAAGTATGCCAGTCTATTTGGAAAAGAATATGAGTCCAATCAAAATGAAGAAGAAGAATATTAGGTCAGGTCAAGATAACCATAAAAGGCCTCGACTAATTACTATTATAGTCACTAAGAATCATCTTTCTTTCGATCTCCCCACTTGTAACTGCCATTGGTAACAACTTCACACAGAGCATAATTTATGTTACCTTATTTACGTGCTAATTATATGAACAATGATAGATCCATAATTACCTACCAATTAGCTTAATAACCATTTAATTCAACACCTAGAGAAGCTGTGGTTATAGTAGTTACTTCTTGTGGAATCTTTTTCATAAAAATGTGACCAGAATAAATTGGCAAGTATCTTTAAGATGAACTGAAACAAAATTACTGATCACAAAAGCTAACAAAAATATTATAAGTACTTTAATATTCAAATTAACCCGTTAAGTAGTTCTTTAGTTTTCAGAAAAAAATGAGCAGGCTGAGTAGTTTTGAAGCATTTTATAAATTGTTTAAAATATCATATTGCATTCTAAGATGAATGATTTGACAACTTTGTACTTTTTTTTAAAGTTTATGAGATGAAAAAAAAATTTACTAATCCATCAAGTCTTCCCAGGAAGTTTTGTTTCTACATAAGAAATTTATCTACACTAAATATTAACAAGGCCTGGGAATTTATGACAAGTCGAAGTAGAACAGATCTGAATTTGTTTGCCTTTCCTTTACAAGCTCTCAGCTAAATTATTTCAATATCTAAAATGAGTTTAAAAGCCAAACTTGCATTTTCACAAATGTGAAAAATACTAAAGTATCTTGAGGTTTACTTATAGATGATATTTATAGACTTATGAAAAAAATTTTAAAGATAAATGTCTGATTCTAATGTAGTAGAGTCTCTGATCCCAGCTTGAACCAAATTGCTAGAACAAATCAAATGATGTCTAAGAGACTTGAGAAGTTAAGACAAATACTGTAAACTTAAAAATGCAATCTTTACCATTTTTTTTTTTTAGCCATTCTATGACCCATAGGTCATTTTCTCCTATCACCAGAGTATTTCACTCAAGGAAAGAGATAGTAATTGAAGGCCAGATATTTGGGGGTGTGGAGGGTGGGTCAGGGAAAGACATTCAATGAAGGCATGGGCAATACAAGGAGAAATCACTGAGAAATGTGAGTTGCTAAGCTTAGAAAATAATGCATGTTTCTTAAATCTATTTTGCTGCAACGTGCAGTAGAAACCATAACTTAGGTGAACTCTTCTTGCTAGGGTTAGAATCTAGACTGTTAGGATGCTAACGGGAAACAGAACTGAGAAGCTTTCCACAGAAAGACTTTGGTGAAAATAGGGCTAAAGAGGTGAGCATAGCTAAGAAGAGATGCTGAGGTTCTCAGGGACTAGCAGTAGAAGTCTGACTATTCCCAGGGCAACCACTACAGGTGGGGAGAGTCAGCAGGAGCCTGGTAACCTTTGTAATGTTATAACGCAATATACCTTCAATAAAATCAACTATATATCATATGTATGTATAATACACAGTTCTATATCTATCTATCATTGATCTGTCTATCTGTCTATCTATCTATCTGTCTGTATGTCTATCCATCTATCTATATCTATTACATAAAATAGCCTGGTGGGGCTATTCTACTAGAAGCGTATTCCTCTCCATTTCTTTTTCTTTATGATCTGTAGTTCCAAGAAAAAAATAAATCTAAGCTCTTATTTAATGAGATAAATGAACAAATAAGGAATACATTGTTGTCAAGTAGGGTTGATTTGTTCTTTTTCTTTTAACACCCCTACCCCCAACCCCGTCCAGCCCCATGTTCTACCATTCTCTCCAAAAATAAATAAATTTCTACTCTCTTGGGGGCAATATTGTCCCACTGAAAAGTATGTTTGGAAACAAGATTCAGAAGAAACATCCAACTTCTTGTCCTGCAGAGGAATTCACCCTACAGTCCAAGCGATCAGCGCCCAGGAACACAGCAAAGTAACCAAGGGCAGAGGACAAAAAGACTAACTACCAGAGAAGTTTTCCCATCTTCTTGAAATTTAAATGGGACAAAATCTCTTTGGGGGCAGCCTTATATGTCTTGGGGATGAGCATGAATATTGTGTCAGGAAGATCGTAATTTCAATTCCAGTAATGTTCCTGTCTCTCTCCTTAAGCTTAAGGACTATCTTGCATATTCTCTGAGCCTCAAGAGTAAAAATGAGGCTAGTAATGTCTATTTCTGGCAGTTGCTTTGAGCTAAACTAAAATAACATATGCCGAGCACTTAGTACTGACAGTGACTGGATAAAAAAATCACTGACTGAAATCGAGAGCGGATGTCATCTGTCCTTTTTTCCTTTCATTCATAAGTGCCATTCATTTGATTGCCATGGCGCAGTCTGCCCAGGTCAGGGCATCAGATAAAAAAGACAGAGACTGACCCTGCCAAGCTCGCAGTTTAATGGGGCGTTGGAGGTAACAGTCTTCCACATCTGACTCCAAATGTCAAAACACAGACGATTCAAAAGAAATTGGTTCACAAAGAATGGCATTGGATACAACAGGAGAAAAGGGGTAGCATATCAGTTGTCGAGGACCTGTGGGACAACTTCTGAATAAGTCAGTCTCATGTTGAAGAGGGCATCCACAAAACGCTTTAGCCAACTGCTTCACCCTTACCTCCATTCCAAAGGGCGATCGTTAAGTGATGCCACAATTTCTACAAGACTGGTGACTCAGAAACATCATGCTAGCTCATTTTCCAAGGCCTCATTTTTCAGAATGAGAAAGTTCTAATATATTCCTTAGAGAGTCAAATAAAAAATGCAGATAAAGCACTTAATACAGATCAGGCTCAGACTAAGTACTTAATAAAATCTAGCTGTGTAAGTGTATTTCTCACAACGCTACTAGAATAACTATTTTTTTAATAAATAAATGTATTTGACTTCAGGTACTTAGTCTTGTGAATGCACTTAAGTTTGTCTTTTTTTTTTTATGCTTACCATAATAAAGACTGTCAGTGATTATTACATTTCAGTAAAATTTTCCTAGCTAATAAAAGTATATCAAACTTATCTAGAAAATGGTTCAGGATAAATTTAGTTAAAATTGTATTCATATTGATCACGCCCTGGTGGCCTAGTGGTCTAATACACCCTGGGAGCAGTCTCATATACATCTTGGGTTCAAGGCCCAGGGCCAGGGGAAACAATCAATGTGACCAACTAAATAAAAATAAAAACAAATAAAGGGCTTCTCCTTCTTCTCTCTTCCTACCTGCCTGCCTGCTTGCCTTCATTCCTGCCTGCACCTTACTTCAAAAAAAAAAAAAAAATTCATATCATGTTTTATTTTTATAATTCAGTTGAATACTTCCTCAGCTTATTATCATTAATTAATCCATAGAAAGAATGTCCATTGAGTACTTATATCACATAGTCTATTGCCAACATGAGTTTATTGAAGAGAGAGAACATATTCTGATTGCCAGCTGCTTAGTATGTAACAAGTAACAAGACAGAATTCTTTGAAGCATTTAAATTCCTGAAACCTAAGGCTAAATCTTGAATACATTACTGAATTATTTAATATCCTGATGGCTAACAGACTGACAGTTGCATATTTGGCATGCCTTTTTTTTTTTAATATGTTGCAGATTTATTTGTCAGTCTACAGCAAATCTTGTAAATTTGCATTAACTTTATGTAAACTTGCATCAAGTTTATGAATAAAGAGCCACTTAAAAAATTTTAAAAACTAGTAGGGCATAAAAGTTTATTAAGGGATAATGTTTATGGTTATATTTAAGGATCTAATGACAAGGTAACCATCATCATTAGTTACATATGAGATGTTTAACTTAGGTGAATATAAAAGGGATAGAAAATAACAGAAGTGTGAAAGTGCTTACTCAAAAAAAAAAATTATCAGCCTTTCAAAACAAACCTCAAAAATCACCAACATAAAATCAGTTAAAATTGGAAAACAGAACAACAACATGCAAAAATAAAAATTTTCCAAGACACTGCTACTGATCTTGGAAACCTGAAAAAGTCTATAACACGGTTTTGATGAAGTGTGCCAGTTAACCAGTAGTTACTTCCATTTTACCAGATGAATTACACTGTTTTGCAAAGGCTTTTGGGAGTTACATCCCTCTAATGAGGAAAAACTACTCCTGATAAGACACAAAGGACATAGATGAAAGCTTTTAAAAGTGCTGATTTAAATAATAAACTCACTTAAAATATAAACAAAATGCTTATTAAGTAAAAACTGATTAGCTTTCAAGGCATAATTTAAAACCCTTATCAAGTATTTTCTCCCTGGTTGCAGACAGTCCTGTCAGTTCCAGACAAAGGGCTTCGACATTCCACCCATGAGGACTGCCCATGGGTAGTTTATTTTTCCTTCTCACACCTGTGCTTAATGAGTAGCAGTTCTGCAAGCTTGGCTGTTTTCAAGGGAAGAAGATGGGAAGGATTTCCTGCCAAAAAAAATTAAATCACGATAAGAAACAAAACTACTGTAATTTATCTCCATTCAACCTACCGCAGAAGGCCAGGAAATAGAAAAAGATCTTAGAGGCTATAAAGATGAAAATTCCAAAGGTCACCTGGTCGAGAGCCTTCCCTCAAATAGGACTAAAAGAGGTTAAGAGCAGGATCAAAATCAAGGTTTCAGGAGAAAGAACCCACCTTCATCTAAATGTAACCCTACAGGTCAAGAAGTTATTTCTTCATGGAGGTAAGATTTATTTTCCCGATAGACAAGAGATTTGTCTAGAAGTATCATCTGTGATGTGTGCATTACTCTTCAAGGAAGCCCATTTTTTGTTTTGAAAAAATACTGCCTTTTAAAACATATCTCTTAAATTGTTTTAACTTCACTTCTTTCTAACTGACTGGATCTGATAAATTCTTTTTGTGAGGCGATCATAATCTTCAACTGAAATGAAGTCATTTCAATTCAGTTTTCCATAATTCTTCTTGTTCCTCATTAACCTGCTCTAATCACAAGACATCTAAATAACAACCTCCACCCTCAACCTCCGCCCCTCTACCCTGCCCCCGCAAAAAAACACACACAAATAAATGCTCTTCTTTCTTGTTACTGATAATTTTAATTGTCCTTTTCTGGGAAAATCGATCACCATAGCAACTCAAAAAAGAAACAAGACACAGTCCTAAACGAAGCTTTGTTCTGTCTTTCCCACAGACACCCCGTCACACAAATACTAGGTTATACAAGGAATTACTGCTGTCAGAGAATCTCCTAGTATATTTCAGGCAAACTTGGTAATAGAAAAGTGAAGACATGAGGGTGATCTGCGTATGCCACTGCCACTTGGAGTTTGACCTTCAAACAAAATCAGCACATGGTCCAAATTAAAAAAGAATAAAGAGCCAGGACTTTGAAAAAACATCACTTTATTGAGGTAGAATTTACATATTGCACAATCTACCCTTTTTTCAGTGTACAACTCAATGACTTTAGTTACCTTACTGAGTCATGCAGCCACCACCACAACCTAATTTTAAAAATTTATTTCTATAACCCCAGTAAAATTCCTTGTGTCCATATAGAGTCAATTCTTGTCCCCAGCCCCAGCCCCAGGCACCAATGAATCAACTTTTAGTCTCTCATCATATTTCCCTCTCCAAATATAGATAAGAGAAAGACAGCCAAGTATATTTCCTACAATGAGAGGGATATTGTTCTTCTCAAGATGCAGCCCTGTCAAAATCGTTATCAAGATTCTTAAGGGAGTTCAAGGAGAGCTTGGATACTAGGCATGTCAGTTGCATTAGGACAGAATCACTGGTCTTTAAGATTTTATTATCTCTCCAGTTAGAGATAATAGACTTGGGGTAGTAACAAGGGATTTTGATAATGAAAGAATATTCTAGCAACCCTTGTTATCTTAACTAAGAGTATCAACATCCCCAAAGTTAAAAAAAAAAAAAAAAAAATCAAGTACAAGGGCCAACCTTCAAGCATGCCTATAAAATTCAGTCCAATGTATTTTTGCTTACAAGACATTAGAGGTATACCATTTCCTTAAATCATATTTCAATGGAATGGAAATACACAACTTTCTTCTGAAATGTAACATGAGCTTTTTTCTCCCACGCTCTCCTATGACTGTGTATTATTCTAATGTCTTTTGAGTACAGAAAATATATTCAAGTGATCACATTTTGGGTTGACGAAATACTTTTCTAACCACTCATTTTCTTCTCTCCCAGAATCTATGTATTTTCAGAAAGTTTAGCTTCAGGTTTATCTTGCTTACAACCTGATTTCCAGGTATCCTTCCCTCTGGAAGGAACACAAGACTTCCCAGAAATTTACTAAGAATTTTACAAGGAGCCCTTTTATACTTGAAAGAGAAAACTTTTGTCAAGTGATGATGAGAAATTCAAAAAAGTTCTAACCCAGATGGGACTCTAAATTTGGGGAAGTCCATGGCACTCTTTCAACTTGAATGTTGGTCATAAAGATTCCTCAAGGAGTTATTTTACACTACACACAGGAAACTGATATTTGCTGTGGCTTTTATAAATATTTCCTGTGCTAATAAAAACAAATGTTTGTCTTGTGTCTTTGATGGGTAGAGCATTTTACAGACCATGGAGTTCCCACTACCCCATGGCAGTTACTGAAGGTGGAACTTTTGAAGAAAACAAGCATTTGCAGAAATAAACATATTTTGCTGGTAGCTTTCATGTTTCTCAAAGTAAATCCGAGGTCTGCACTACTAACATTAGGAGAGGCACGACTTTGAGCTTGGGTCGCTCAGGAGTTACTGAAGAAAGTTGTTGCTGTGCCCCTTTGAAAGAGCTTTAAAAGCAAATGTGACTTCCGTTTGCCTGAAAAAGAGCTGATGTGTTGAGTTGCTAAATATTAGAGACTTCTCAGACTCACTTTAGACCTTTTGAGTTCAGAGAGGATATCGGGGAAATCTTAAATGGAAGCTTTTCACATTGAACAGCACGTGAAATATTGAAAAATCTAGCAGTAAGGCTGGGGGAAGGGGAAACGTCAGCTACAAGCCAGGAAGGGACTGAAGGAAGGAAGGTGGATAATCTTTTCTCAGTTTATCAAGATTCGAAGGAGAGCTCTGCCCTGGGGAAACCTGAGGAACGACCAGATCATTCTCTCTCATCCAGAGCCCGTCCAAAGGCTCAGTTTTCAGGTCTCCTGACTTCACTTTCAGTGGAAACAGGCAACCCACCAGGAAAGGGAGATTTTTCTTCATATTTTTTAAAACGCTGCTTAGTGCTATCCAAAGAAACTTCTATCTGAATCTCCACTCCCCGCCAACCCCTAACCCCCACCCCTCTGCTAGGCGCCGGGCAAAAACTCCGGGAACTTAGTAGAAGGTCCTTAAAGGATCGCTTTTCCCCTCAGTCCCTCACGCCCACCAATTCTACCCCTTTCCCAGCTCGCCCTTCCTCCGAGCCCAGCAGGTACAGCGTTTGGAAACAGAGAAGTCTGGGAGCCGGGAAGGCAAAGCAAGCGAGTCCCAAGTCAGTGCACTTTAGACCCAAGAAAGGGAACAGACGGAAAGCCAGCCCCGCCCTGGGACTGCAAAATTCCTGCAGCTGCAAGGTGGTGACTACTTTTACGGTTTTTCCTCCCCCACGCCTCCACACACGCTATAGCGGGCAGATTTTTTTTCCCTAGTGATGATGCAA
The DNA here is from genome assembly GCA_004363575.1 of Solenodon paradoxus. Lineage (NCBI taxonomy): Eukaryota > Metazoa > Chordata > Mammalia > Eulipotyphla > Solenodontidae > Solenodon > Solenodon paradoxus. Next base: position 154,535 of record RJWH01000030.1, read on the forward strand.
TGTCTTCAACCCACCGAGCTCCCCAGAATGCCTGCCTGCCTGCCTCCGCTCGCCTTCGTTCCTGCCTGTACCTTTCCTTATTAAAAAAAAAAAAAGGGCGAAGCGGAGGGAAGGGAGGACGTGCAAACCCTTATTCACACAACTCCTCCCTTTCCTCCTAGTCTATCCCTTTCCAGCCGCTTCCCATCCCTCCCCCAACAGTCCCCAAAAGTTTGACGACCGCAGAGGAAACCGAAAAAAAGTTCTCTAGCCTTAGCGCTGGCGGGCGATCAGCATCTCTTTTGTTCCTGGAGAACCCACAGCCCCCTGACGTCACCCGGAGCCTGGGCCAATCGGAGCGCGGCTGGCGGTGGCGACCGCTAGAGGAGGTGCGGAGAGTCGGGCTGGTCCCTCCTTCCCGGCGCCTAGGGCCTCGCTGGGGGCGGGAGGGGACCGTCCCATAAAAACCCCGGCTCTGAGGCTCGGCCGCCCGTGCCCCCTGCGCTGTGCAGTGCAGGACAGGGAGTGCCTGGCGCCTGCAGGGCAGAGGGAACCTGCAGCCACAACTTCTCTCGTCTTCTCCTTCCCCTCTGTCCCTCTACCCGTCCCCTTCCCCATCCTCTGGCCCGTACCTTGTGGGAGGAGTCAACCTCCAAAAGGCACTGGAAGGGTCTCCTCTCTCAGGTTGCACAGAGAAGCCAACTTGGTGGCAATTTGCTTCCTGGTGAGGGCTTTTCTCCCCACACCGTCTCAAGATGCTCAGGGGTCCGGGGCCCGGGCTGCTGCTGCTGGCGGTCCTGTGCCTGGGGACCGTCGTGCCCTCCGCTGGAGTCTCCAAGAGCAAGAGGCAGGCTCAGCAAATCATTCAGCCCCAGACCCCCGTGTCTGTCAGCCAAAACAAGCGTGAGTACTGATGGTGGCTAAAACTAGTTGTCGCAGGGATGGGACAGGAAAGTTGAAAGTTGTGGCTGAAGTTTTGCGCGCGCGCTTGTGCGCGGTGTGTGCGCGCCTCCAAGAGAGAAACCGGCGGTGAACACAAAAGGTCCTGGCTTTGCTCAGGCTACATTTGAGGGCCTAGGACAAGGGATTGCTTGGAGGACTGGGACTCTGGACCGGCCTGAGAGTTCTAATGAACTCTCTAGGTTCAAGTCCTTCGATGAATTAATCCAAACTAGCCTTTAAGGAGAAGTATGTTGCAATCCTTTATATTTTCCATTTGGAATTATTAGTGTGGTCTTTCAGCTCCTTATTTTCTTTGTTGCTCAATAATTAGTTATATATTTTCCAAATGGAGGTGAAAAGAGAGTGACTAAATAACTATACTGTTCCAAACCAACTTGAAAAGAGACGTAGTTAACTCAGTTATCTTTGAAACCACCCTTCACCAAGTACAGAGATCTTGGAATTCCTCTTCCAGATTTTCAAAGTTTCTCTTTGCAGGAAACCTCTTAAAATTGCCCCTTTTGACTTATTACCTCAAAGCCCACTGAAGTTCCTTGCCTGTTTTTAAAATGTAACTCCACTTATCTGCTTTTCAAAATGTTTCCACTCCTTTGATGTAGACCCTTAGCCAGATGGAAATGACATCATTGTCTATCACATGCAGCTAACAAGTTAAAAGGGGGAAACAAAAAGGAATACCTAAATGTCTACATGTTCAAATTTTGTTTAAGTCTTTAGCTAGTTGGTTTCAATATATGCATCTTAGCTTTTAATTCTCCTGGTGTTTTAAATATTAACATATTTTTCTATGTTTAGTATGTAGTTTCATCGATTTCGCTATGTAAGAAAATGCCATAGTTTGGTAAAGGGATCATGGGCAAATGTGATAACATTTTCCTTCAATTATTTACAGTTGGTTGTTACGATAATGGGAAACATTACCAGATAAACCAACAATGGGAACGCACCTACCTGGGCAATACCTTGGTCTGTACCTGTTATGGAGGGAGCCGAGGTTTTAACTGCGAGAGTAAGCCTGCACGTAAGTAGTTGAAGCCGCTAGTAGTATCTTTAATAGAGAAGCAGTGTTGTTGATTCGAGTTAGTAAAATCACATACACCCTGGTTCCAATAGAATGATCCATTCCTTCTTTAATAATGGTTAATAACTGCTTGTATGCAACTTTCATAATTGCTTTTCGCATACTACTTTTACCTTTAAAACAAAAGAAAAAAATGTATTCCAAGCAAGTCTTCCAAAGTTTTTGATGAGAAAGTGACAGATATTGTATATTCTGCCTCAAAAAAAAAATGCTTATAAAATTTTAATATACTTGAAGGCAATCTCAAATCATACATTGCAAATTTAGGGACCAGAAAATACTTTGGATACCATATTATAAAGTGATTTGTCAGCAGTAGTTCAACACCAAACCACTAACTACTTCAAAGTTCTCATTCTACTATGACCATTGATATATTTTCTATAAATTATAGCAACTCCTACACAGAAACCCTGATGAAGCTAACATGGATATAGTAGAATTACCAAGTGTCACTGTTTGGTAGGAGATGGGCTTCTTCAGACTCTTTTTTTCTAAGAACTTTGGTTTGACTTCCTGAGACAGAGGTTGGAATCTGAAGCTGACCCTCCCAGTTCTAAGGTAGTACTTTATATAAATTTTTCCTAAGGGCCTAAAAATCTTTTACACTAGAAATTGATTTACAGAAAATTAGAGAACTTGTCAAAGGTTGAAAGCTCAGGCCTTAGAGTCTAAGTCAAAACCTAGGTCATTCCAATTTTTTTAAAACTTCAATTATATCACCAGAATCATTCATAGTATGGAAAAATGAGTTTTCCTTTGGATGCAATTAGAAAAGCGCTTACAGATGTGAGACTCACATGGATTTTTCTTCTCCCTTCAGCTGAAGAAACTTGCTTTGACAAGTACACTGGTAATACTTACCGAGTAGGCGACACTTATGAGCGACCTAAAGACACCATGATTTGGGACTGTACCTGTATCGGGGCTGGGCGAGGGAGAATAAGCTGCACCATCGCAAGTAAGAAATGAGGAGAAAACATTATCGAGATGCATTTCTCTGTTACTGCCGCTGTCATTTTCTGTTATCCATGACTGAAAATTCCTAACTTTGGAACTTAATCCTGGTCACCCATCTTGTTGCAATGTTCTCAAAGACGGATCTGAGTACAGGTGGAATCAGTGTTTAGTTTATATGGCTTTATCAATGTGTGTGTGTGTGTGTGTGCGTGTGTGTGTATAAACATAGTATTACCAAGTGGATCTCTTGGGTGCTATACAAAGACATGCTTAGTGGAGTTGCGCATTTAATTACTCAGACATCTTCAAGCCAACCTGATCATGTGATTATCTTCATTGATTGGGTGATGGTCACCAAGAACACACAAGCCATTACATGGTCTGCTCTTTTAGTCTCTGATGCAGAGACCTTTTATAGAAACAGTCTGATTTCTTTATAACCAACAGTCAGACCCAGGAAGCATATCTCTCTATTCCCAGGGATAATAAGGAATGATTTTTCCAACAGTGTTTACAAGTCATTTGGGGACTGGGCAGCCTCTCATCAATTCTGCTTTAGCTAAGACAGTCTCTCCGTATGATTCACTGAGCGCCAATAGATTCTATTAGCATTGCATTTCATTTTTAAAAAATTAATCTTTTGAGTAGAAGTCATTTAAAAATCTGTCCAAAAGAACAAGTCAGTCTTTTGTAAAAAGGCCCAACTGGCTTTTCTATACTTAACATGAGGATCTTTCTAAATTTATTGGCAAATCTCAAGAATCAGTAAGTGGTCCATACTGTGTACAATCCAGTGGACAGTTCAGGCTTTGGATGTGCTATTGTATTTTCAAACATTAAAAAGTAGTCAGATTTCTGCTCTTGGTATCTATGAGTCTGTCTGCTTTCCACCAAAATGACATTTCTATCCTAGGATGACATACAGGCTGTCCATATTCTGATCGTTGGAATGTGTGTCTGCCGTGGCCTTTTCATGGAATTAGTTCAGGTTCAACCTGCTGTGTATGCCTATAGGCCTTGTCTACCAACCTCTATTTTCTGCTTTAAGACCCAACTTCCTGTGATCTCTCTGGGGAGCCAGGATTTATGACCTCTTTTTCTGCCAGTTTTCTCTGTGGTTTCCCATTCTGCTTACATAAAATATTTCATTGAATTACCCTAGGTTTTCAGATCCCTTGACTATTCCCCTATCTTTGATGAAAAAACTATTCTCCTGTGTCTTTCCTTTGGCAAATCTGAGCCTGGGTGAAGCATGAGACATTTTAAAATATTCTCTGGCGCACCCTGGTGGAGTAGTGGTTAGGTCCACCGCCTCCGGCCTAATACATTCCACATACATCTTGGATTCAAGTCCTAGGCCTGGGGTGGGAGGGGGACATGTGGGGGAAACCAGGATGAACAACTAAATAAACTTAGATAAAAAGTTTCTTCCTCCTTTCTTCCTGCCTGCCAGCCTCTGCCTGCTTTCATTCCTGTCTGTGCCTTTCCTTAAAAAAAAAAAAAATCTGCCTTTCTCTCCCTAACATTTGTTTATTTCTTGAACAGATCGCTGCCATGAAGGGGGTCAGTCCTACAAGATTGGTGACACCTGGAGGCGACCACATGAAACTGGTGGTTACATGTTAGAGTGTGTGTGTCTCGGGAATGGCAAAGGAGAGTGGACCTGCAAGCCTATAGGTGTGTGATGAATGGGAGTGGGATGCATCATGATGTTGAGTTGAACCCAAATCTACATGGGCAAGAGATCTGAATTCCAGTGAAGAAAACCCCTCAAATTCAACATGAGGATTGTATTTCAAATAACAAAATATTATATAATTTGTAGTCTTCTTAAAGCAATCAGATCAAAAAGTACTAACCAATGGGGAAGAACACCTGTTGATTTGGTGGAGGGCAGGGTGTGTTGACATGTATCTAAGGAGCAGGGAACTTATACACAGGAAGTTATTTTAATGTGTCGAATAATTACTACAACAAAAATTAAGGAAAAGAGAAAAGAAGCTAACCACATATAGAAGTCTGACATGTAATTCAAAAGCACAAGACAGAGTTCGAGGTTCTAGAAGCAGTCATTTCTTTTCTCCAGTACTGAATATCAGATTCTTCCTGGTCAAGATGTAAATCGTTTAAGAGAAAAAAAAAGGGCCCTTTAGACATATTTCTTTATTGGAAATGCATTGAACTCAGGACAGAACATGGTGTGTGCTCTGTCCTACCATGGTAATTTTATTTTTTCCAAAATGAAAATTATTCATTTTTGGTCTCAATCCTTAGTTGAACTCTACAGGTAGAATTGAAAAGATTGTGGCAATACGTTGTACTCAGTCAGTGTAATGATCTCTAATTCAGAGGATTGCATGTTCTTTTGTATTGTCTCTGCTGCTACAGGAATACAAATTTTAGATGACTTTCTTGTTATTTTATTTCGGCATTCATAATTGGTCCTTCATAATTCAAACGGGAACTTCGCATACACTGGATACATATATAGGTCCTTTCTGCGCAAAATACTGGTGTGACAGATGGTACCGGTTGAAACTCCGCAGCCCATGTACTTACTAGGGAAACAGAATTTCTGCCTACCAACTCTGTTTGAGCTTTCTTTTGCTCTGGTTACTTACTGTGTGTTTAGTTAGAGGGTGTGCCTTTCTTTTTTGAACAGAGTACCACTTACAAAAATGTGGCTAGAATTTGCTTACACAATACACTGTAAATTACAGGGAGACTGCACAATTCAAAATAACCCACTTTTTTTTCTGGTTTTCCTCCAAATTCCCCTACAGCTGAGAAATGTTTTGATCACAGTGCTGGAACGTCCTATGTCGTGGGAGAAACCTGGGAAAAGCCCTATCAAGGCTGGATGATGGTGGATTGCACCTGTCTGGGAGAAGGCAATGGGCGTATCACCTGTACCTCTCGAAGTAGGTTTTAGATCTTTATGTTAAGAATGAGGCCAGGTATTGTTTTGGGGGTTCCTAGAGAGAAGCATAAAGCAATCTTATCTGGAACATACCCAACACACCAACATGTTGGGTGTCCAGAAAATTTTCATAAACCTACTTATTCTCCTTCAAAGAAGATGAGATTTTTTTAGAATCTTAGTTTAGTAGGGTCTTAGGCTTTCAGCTACTAAGAACCCTAATAAATGTGTTATGGGCCTGAAGATTAGTTGCAAACGGTTCAACTAAGTTATTACTGAACTATTTTCCAAGTAGTAAGAGCACAGATGTTGGTGGGCCCTGGTGGAGCAGCACTTAAGTTAGCTGCCTCCAAAGGAGCGCAGTTGATGTATATCCCAAGGACCCAGGTTTCCGTCCCAGGTCTGGGCCAGGAACAACCAATGTGAACAACCAAATAAAAATAAAATAAAATGCTTCTTCCTCCTCTCTCTTCCTGCCAGCTTGCCTACTTGCCTTCATTCCTGTCTCTACCTTTCCTTTTTTTTTTTTTTTTTTTTTTCAATAGGAGCCACGATATGGTTAAAATAACATGCCAATGCATCTTTGGGTACTGTTGGCATAGAATGAAGCAAATATTTGAAGTTTTCAGTTTCCTTCTATGTTTAAAATATAAATAGGTGTAAGTTAAATTGATGAAAAGAAAAGGTACTACCCCATAGGTTAAAATTATTTGTCTACTCTGGAGGTAAGGACAGTGTATCTTAAATTTCCTTGATGTTTTATTTATTGCCTTAGGGGTTCAAGACTTCTTTGAAAATTAAACTAATAGCAACTCTGGAGTTTCTAGGTGCAAAACATTCATTAACTGTTGATATAATACATTTAGAATCAAATTAAATATCCTGAAGCTGTTTTATTTGTCCAGTTTACAATATTTCACCATCTTAAAATGTTCATCAACTGAATCTGAATTTTTTGTTAACTGAAAATACATCTCTCATGGACACTGATGGCAGCTCTGACCAAGCCTTTCCCAGAAACTTGCTGGTTCATTAGACTTTTTTGCATTTAGAATGTTATGAACATCATACATCTAAGACCTGGGTGACGATGTTCAAGTTTAAGACTATTAGATGTCTGATTCAAACTGTTATCTATTATTTCAAACTCTTCTAAAAAGAAGTTGGGAAAAGTTTCTCAAAGAAAGCCATTTCTTCCATGAAATTGTATGAGTCTCTACTTTGTATAAGAGGGTATAGGGATGCAAAAATGAATTGGACACTAGCCAGGCTTTCAAAGAGCACTAAGTAAGTAGGTCAGAGATATGAGAAAGGCTTATACATATTCGTCATCTGGAAAACATAATATGAAAGGCTTCAAGACAAATACTGAAAATAGTGCTGTGGAGGTTCAGGGAAGAAATACTTTTAGCAGAGGATTTGGAGAAAAAGCTATAACAAGGGATAGCATTTTGTTTTAGACTTCAGTTCTGGTGATAGATCAATGTGGGTGTGTTGTGTGAATTTACAACAACTGCCTTATTATTTTCCTCTTAGTGCAGTGATTTTCTGATTAACGAACTAATCATTCTGTATACTCTCTTTGTAGCATACGGGCAAAATTGGATTATAATAGAAACAACTCATTTGCCAATTGATTGCCCAAGTTAATGATAAATTTAGTTGCAAATTATCATTTCACACTAATAATTCCACTTTCCCATCAAAGGGTTAATGTTGAGCCATTCCAAACAAATCTTTGTTTTAGGGATTTTAAGTAGAAGTGAGAGGGAGGGAGGGAGCATTTTGGTTAAAGAAGTTGGTAGTCCCTTGAGTTTGCCTTTTTTAACATAACAAATGAAGAAAGAGATGCTATTATCTTTGTTAAGCTTCTTTAGCACAATTTGGGGAAAGACCTACTTGCCTCCCTGTTGCTTATAGCTTTGTAAAGAAAGGCCCCTGCTGGAAAGAGGAGGTCAATTGCAGTAATTATTAGAAGAAAGCTTGGAAAAAAACTAAGAAAAGAAAGAATAGAAAACCAGGATGAAGGACTATGATCAGAGGAAAAGTGTGAAACTATTTGAAAAAATTAAATCCATTATGAGCTATGGTGAAAAAAGGGTTTTTATAAACAGAAAAGTAGAACTAAATTACATCATACAACTCTCTTTCTGCGGTACCACACGCCCTCTCATCTTACAGACGTTTACCACCTATACAGCTAAATAGAAACAGATCACTTAAAGTCATTTTAAATCAATATATTCCTCTTTCGGTTTGAAATGAGCATTTAAGCAAGTCCTGGTAGAGTAGCAGTTAGGTCTGCTGCCTCTGGACGAGCACAGTCCACCTACATCCCAAGGACTTGGTTCACATCCTGGTCCAGGGTTAGCCACCAATGTGAACAACTAAGTAAAAATGGAAAGTAAAAGGCTTCTTCCTCCTTTCTCTTCCTGCCTGCCTACTCTCCTTTATTCCTGCTGGCACCTTTCCTTCAAAAAAAAAAAAAAAAACCAGCCCGTGTCAAACTTAACCTGACGCATATTTAAATTCTTGCTGACACAGACAGATGCAATGATCAGGACACTAGGACATCCTACAGAATTGGAGATACCTGGAGCAAGAAGGATAACCGGGGACACCAGCTCCAGTGCATCTGCACAGGCAACGGCAGAGGGGAGTGGAAGTGTGAAAGACACGCGTCTCTGCACACCACGTCTACCGGTGAGACCCCGAACAAGCAGGCCGGAAACGGGATAGCGTTTCAAAAATATTTCTGCAAATCCATCATTCCCTTGACGTGCCACTTGAGAACACTGATTTGCAGTGTCTCAGAGCATTAGTCAAGTCCTTTCACATATTATTAGTTGCTAAAACTTTGTCTAGTGTCGATTTTCAATTTAAATGAAATGAAAATGGATCTTCTGGAGAGAAAAAAGTGTTAGCCCCAAGAGATTAAACTGATGTTTGAACATTCTAATATTATAAAACCTACACAACATATATAGAGATATAAATGTCTCTCTGTACACTTAGAGATAAACGCATGTATATACACATGTCTGTGCCTTTTCAATAATTAAAGCTTATGTGAATGGAAATGAAAGAGAGAGTTATGATGAGTTATGATGGATTTTTCTGCTAGGAAAAAGAATAGAAGCACATTTATTCTTTTTAAAAAATGGAATGTATTTTCCTGTCCTGATATTCAGCTCAACTCTTTTTGTAGTGGAAACAATCCTTTATGTGTGACTTCCATGCTCCAGCAAACTTTGTTGCATTCCATAAAATAATGCACAATCATTTTCTTCATATGTTGGTATTCACAATCTGAGAAATTCAGAAGGGGCTTAGACATGGGATTGAATGACACACTGAGTAATCTTTTTAAAGTTTTAATTACTTCTGGTACAAGAAAAAGATTTCTATATTGTAGCTTGCTTTGTAAGAGTCCAAAGAAGGAAATATGACAAGTGAGGGTGTGTACTTCTGTTGTTATTCTTAATACATTTTGATCAGGTTTTACTAGATAATGTGCTAACATATTTTAACTTTTTAGCAATTAGTCATTTAGCTTAAAATATTAATTGTTTGGTTGGATTCTCTCTTTTGATGAGTTTTCATGTCTCTCTGAGCACTTATGAAGATGAACATGATAGATTTGATAATATCTTTGAGTCATTTGATTATTATAAGTGAAATTGCTGCTACCCAAAAAAGAGAAGCAATTACAATCTACTGAAATATCACAGATTCTCAAATAATGTTGTTTGTCCAACTTGACTTCATTTGTGATGTTGATGAGAAAAAGAAATCATGGTCTATATTGGCCCAAACAATTAAGGACTTAGTTTCATTATATATCATTTTACTTAAAGCTGGAGTTTCTCAAAACCTATCAATGATGTTAGTACGCAAAGACATTTAAATGAAAAAAAAAAAAAGGGTCGTTGGGATTAAGTGGGGTAAGCAATCAATAAATGTTAGCTATTTTTTTATTATTACACATGTTATACTGAAAAGTTTCCATTGTTCAAAATTGTTTGAGAAATATTAGGTTAAGAATAAGGAAACAGTCTTCTATAGGATTTTTATATTCCTTTTTTTCTTACTCTCCCAGGTAGGGCATATGAATACACATGCCATGTTTTCCAATATGTGTGACCTTTGTCTGTGAAGTATCTTTGGGTTCTAGTGTTTAACAGCACTTGGGGAGATGCTCCATTCAGTCTACCATAACTGTCCTGACTTTGATCCACTTCGAAATTGGCCTTTAAGAGAGCAGATTTTCAAAAATTAAAAAGGAAAGGTGGCTGTATTGTGTTGTCTTAACTCTGAAAAGAAAACTATCTTAAGAGAACTGATTTGCTTTAGAAAAAAAAAACAGCAACCCAGAATTCCCAAATACTCCTCAGGAGAAATAAAATGTGGAAAGAGAGGACTTCTAGAGAATCTAATATGGCTGCCCAGGGCACCGTCTGTTTGGGTTCAGTTACACAGGTGTGCTGCAAAGTGGCAGAAACTTCTCAAAACAATATCAGAAAGAGAAATGCCCAGATATGTGGAGTTAGGGATGCTGTTAAGAGAGGAAGGGTGAGGCAGACCATTCCAGGTGAAAAAAATACGTGAGCACAGTATAGACACATAGGGAATGCTAGCGGAGCAGTGAAAAAAGGCATAGAGGAAGGAAGAAAGTAGTCAGAAATGAACTGGAAGGAAATGAGGTGTGAAGAATTGGGGTGAGGAGGCTTGTTGAAGGTATCTGCTCTACTGAGTTACAGAATTTCTGATTTAGAAATGGAAGATGGGTAACCCCAGATGAATGAGAAGGTAGTGACCTTTTGGTAGACATTTGTGGATTGTTTCCTAGGATGAATTCAAAAGTCACACAGAACAGAAGGGGTATGTCTCTCCAGTTCCAGGTCCATAACAGCATAGATTTCAGAGTGATCTGTGTGAAACCCTGAAGATCCTAAGCCATAAAGTGGTTCATTGTTTTCTCTTATCCGACTTTGTGACTTTCCTTTCTCGTGTCTTTAGGATCTAGTTCCATCACAGATGTCCGAACAGCTGTTTACCAGCCTCAACTTCAACCACAGCCAGTTCCGTACGGCCACTGCGTCGCAGACAGCGGTGTGATTTATTCTGTGGGGATGCAGTGGCTGAAGACACAAGGAAATAAGCAGATGCTTTGCACTTGCCTGGGCAATGGAATCAGCTGCCAAGAGACAGGTCAGTATTATCTTTTCAGGAATATAGTACCGTAAGTCTTATTATTTGGCTTTTGAAAGCCAGTACACTCATTTATTTTCAAAGTGTGAAATAATAAGACAACAAGAAAAGCTTATAATCTTACCACCCTGTGCTAAAAATCAGGATTGGCATTGAATGTTTTCTTCCTGTTCTTTGTTGCTGTTTTTCAATCTATGTTTCTTGTTTCCTGGAGTGAAGATGAAACTGCTATGTATTATCTTTATTTCTCTAAAATGCTGTTACAGAAGGGCCACTTTCTGAATCACTAATCATCCATATTTTAAATTCTGAATCTCAAATTTCTGGAGCTTTGTGATGTTAACTTCTTTCAAAAACATATGCCTCTCTTCAGGGCCACCAAAATAGTAGAAACTAGCATGAATCATGGGCACACTTGCCTTTTCGTCTAGACTAGCCTCCTGGATTAATTTTATAGCACCTGTTATCATACCCCTACAGGAGCCTCTGAATAGCACCCTTAATTAACCAGCATTGATACGACTTTACAAATGGGGAAACTGAGGCATGCCAGCAACAGGGCTTGCTCTATCCTCAAAAGACATGGCTTCCTGAGTGATGCCATTTGACTGATACTAACCAGGTGATCTTCTGTATTCACAGCTTTTTCCGATGCGAGCACAAGCCCAGTCTCTCATTAAGCTATAAATAAGCAGCTCCTGGTGGGAGAATGTACCTACCTGTCTTACTGAGATCCTTTTGGTTATCCTTGTAGCTGTAACCCAAACTTACGGTGGCAATTCAAATGGGGAGCCATGTGTCTTACCGTTCATCTACAATGACAGAACCTTCTACTCATGCACCACAGAGGGGAGACAGGATGGGCATCTCTGGTGCAGCACTACTTCTAATTATGCGCAAGACCAGAAATATTCCTTCTGTACAGACCACACTGGTGAGTAACCCAAGGGGAAAGCACAGACCTGAGAAAAATCCATCTCTTCTGGCCTCATTTTATCTACCAGTAAACTAGCCCTTCATTTTCATTCGGTCTGGACCTAAGAAACATGGAGCTAACTTGTCAGCTAAAGGTGCTTCATGTTCTCCAGCATCCTGGGGAAATGACCCCAAGGGGGAAGTTCCTTAACTTTGACACACTGAGATTCTGATGTGACATAAGATACTTGTCCGTTAAAATCCATAGGCGATCCCACAGGACTGAGCAATACACGGATTGGATGCCTGTGTATGTTTACGCTTTTGTTTCTCTTCTGGTTCAAACAATGTGGTGTTTGTTCACAGTGATCGTTTGACTTTTATTGTCACCTGAGACTATGAGAGTGAAAATTGGATGTGAGTCTGTTTTGAAGGTGAATACACTAAGGACGCTTAGAAGTATATCATTAGACGTCTCCTTCTGAGATAGATTCTGAATTAGCTGTAGGAACCTGGCTGTCGCCAAACCTTCTGGTAATAATTCCCCGCTGCTCAGTGAGAAACTCCACTGGATTTTTTTTCTTCCTATTTGTCTATTGTTTTGGGCAGCTTTGGTTCAAACTCGAGGTGGAAATTCCAATGGGGCCTTATGTCACTTCCCCTTCTTATACAACAACCGCAATTACACCGACTGCACGTCTGAGGGCAGAAGAGACAACATGAAGTGGTGCGGAACCACGCTGAACTATGACGCCGACCAGAAGTTTGGATTCTGCCCCATGGCTGGTAAGACGAGGCCCTTCTAGACAGCCTGTTACAGCGCAAGACAAGAATCATGTCCACGTCCCTCCTCTTTCACCCATTATGACGATTTCGAGACAGCAGAAAAGTTTAAGTGAGAAACCTACATGCATACACGTGTATAGAGACATTATATACGCACATATATATGTATTCATACTTAAGAATGATATGATTAACTTTACCATTGATGTCAGAAAGTATATCATGCAATGCAATTTATTTTTTGAAGTCTAGAAATGAGATTTTGCACAGGAGTTTCTTTTGTCAAGAGTACACAACTGAGTAGCTTAATACAGAATATGGAACTAAGTGCTCTAGTCAGAGATCTACAGTATTTACACGCGACTTTAGTGTGACTGACGTAAGCTCTATCACATAAAATACCCATGTGACCAAAACTTTTTAAGTTTTCTGTCTAGTAAGGCATCTCTTTTTTTTTAAAAAAAGAGGGTGAGGCCTCTGGTTTGTGTAAGTGGAGAAAAGGAAACCAGTAATAACATAAATTTTTAAATTTCGAGACCCCCCCCAAGAGATTACACTTGATTATCCAGTTGGAGAACCAGGAACCCATAAATGGCCAAGTGTGAATATGAGCGAGGAAAGAGAGGAGAAAACTACTTACACGTAACCTTTGTTTCTCTCATTTTAACAAAAGGAAAACACACTAAAGTATACAATTCTATACCCATATGCAGAGTGTCCCTTGGAGATTGAATAAACTGCAATTAGAAAAAGTTATGGGACAGTAGTCGAATGCAAACTTCTAGAATACTGCAAACTCTTTGTATTAGTGTGCTGGTATTATCCTGATTTAATATCCTTTAATCCATCCTGAAAGTACTCCCTACGTCATACCTTTGGAGAGATTCTACTTTCTGGGCCTCAACACTTTACATAGCAGCACTGAGATATCTTCTAACACAGATGTCTTTCCAAGTGAGAGCTCTTAGGATAGCACACTGGACTGACACTATTTTCAGTCCCTGTGGCCCTTTATTCAGCGTGCTTTCTCTCCTGTTTCCCAACAGCCCACGAGGAAATCTGCACAACCAACGAAGGGGTCATGTATCGCATTGGAGACCAATGGGACAAAGAGCATGATATGGGTCACATGATGAGGTGCACATGTGTAGGGAATGGACGTGGAGAATGGACATGTGTCGCCTACTCCCAACTCCGAGGTATGCCTGCTTATTGATGAAAACACTGGAGAGAACAAAGGGTATGGAGAAGCAGACTTATGTGAAGCCTTGTTCTTTACCAAAGCAGAAGAAATATTCTGTGCCACTCCATTAGCCTACTGTGCTGGAGAAGTTTCTCATGTTAGGTACTTAATTAAGAAAAACTGGCAAAGCAGTTCTAAAATTCTGAGACATTCCCTGGATGTAAGCACTTAGGCTGAGCCAAAAAGATGACTTCAAAGCTAGAACATAATCATTTGATCCTTTTAGTATTGCGTTATACCATTGGCTTTGTGTCTAGAAAAGACTGAATCATTTCTATAAAGAAAGGAGCCTTTGCTCTTCTAAAAACAGCTCCTCGCAGAGCCAAATTTAAGGAGACAAATACAGGGAGAGACTAATTTCTTTTGCTTAGATCAGTTTTTCCCCTTTGGACCCAGGTATATTATTCAGGGATGTTAATTAAAACAATGTTTGTTTTTCTATTTCTTTGATTTCAAAAAATGAGATTTAGACAGAACTCTGAGCTAATCAATAGTCCATGTTGCTGGTGTGTTGACATTGACCTGACCTGTTGTCCGTCTGCCATGTCTGACTGGTAACACAATCCCAGAGTAGTAGTAATAACCGCAGATGATGTTGCAGAGCTGAAAGGGACCCCTGACAGGCCAGACTAGCTCTTCATTTTATAGATGAAAGAGTGTAGATGCAAAAAAGGCAAAATAATTTTCTTAGGATCCCGTAGAGAGTAACGAACAGAATTGTCAGAATTCTTAATACCATAAATGTCATTTTATTTCCCAAATCCAAATACCTCTTCACTCACCATTCCAGAGATCAGATGTCATACCATGAGGAGTGCTTTATAAGTATGTGCAGTCTTCCTCCTGTTTACCATAACAAGCAGAGAGAAAGGATCTCATGAACTGTGCCCAAGTGTTCCAAAAGGAAGACTTGTATTTGTTCAAAATTTGACTTTCCACTCGAAGGTGTATTTTACCACACCATTTTGTTGCATGTACTTTGACCTTCAACATTAAAAAGTTACTAAGACAATGTTTTAATTGTATGCTAGTAGAAAATTATTTTGGTAGAAGGTGTTGATAATTAAATTGTGGAAGGAACTCAATGCATTGGAAAGCATAGCTTTTTAAATTTTATCAGTGAAACTTCAAATAGTTGTCTGCCATCCCACTGCTTCCTACACAGATCAGTGCATTGTTGATGACATCACTTACAATGTGAATGACACATTCCACAAGCGTCATGAAGAGGGACACATGTTGAATTGTACCTGCTTTGGTCAGGGTCGGGGCAGATGGAAGTGCGACCCCATTGGTACGTAACCTCTACATGGATTTGGTCTTTGGGAATAATAGTTAGCAAGTTTCAAATAAAGAGAGATGATTGATGTTAATTCCAGACTTTGATCAATGACTTGCAGAGAACTTTGTCAAGTCTTTTCTTTACTCATGGACCGACACAGTCTTGGTATTGGTCATCATCTGTTTGTGTTGAGTGTGGTAACAAAGGCAGGTTTATTTTAATTGAATGGACTCATTCTTTGGTTCTGCATCATAAAGGCAATCTATATTATAAAAGAGAACTTTCCTTTACTGACCACACAATAACATGGGCAAATGATAATGCTGGTAAATACCTTCCTCTATGAGATTTTATTTTTCTTGGCTGCCCTTTATAATAGGTCTGAGCAAATCCTGAAGGTTGAGCCTTAAAAAAGCTGTGCTACCAGCTTTAAGGTAGTCCATTAATATTCCTTTATTGGGAGAGACAGGTTGCTCATGAAGAAAGCAAACTTGTTTGACCCGAGATTGCCAAACCTGAGAGAGAAGCTTGAGAGGTTTTCTTAGAAACTGCTCAGCAGATACTGAGTTAAAATCTAGTTCATTCATTTATATGTAAAAGTAAGCCCTCCAAATTTTGAAGGTGTATATAAAATGAAATTATTGCAAATTGTTGTCCTTGTTATTCACATGGTAAACAAGTTACATTCATATGGGTAAAATAAGATATTAAATCTATTTTTCTCGAATTAATATTCAGAATATCAATATATACTAAAATCTAAATGCATATACATTTTATTTTTATTTTTTAATGAACAGGCATAAGTAGGAATGAAAGCACTAATCGGTAAGCAGGCTGGAAGAGAGAGGAAGAAGCATTTTATTATTTTCCATTAGTTGTTTATACCAGTTTTTCCCCTCACCCCTCATCCTGGACCCAGGACTTGAATCCAGGGCTTGTGGCTTGTATCCTTTGGTGACGGTTGACTTAACTGTTGCTCCATCCAGGTGTGCCAAATCTAAATATTTTTAAATTCATATTCTTGAAGGAACGTTGCATTATAATATTATATATGTTTAAGATGTTCATCAGAGTAAATCCACATCTGTGTATAATACATTAAATTCACAACTACTTCAGTTTTCCCTTCACCATACAATTGATCCCCTTTATCCTATTTGCCCATCCATCCTTCCCCTTCTCTTTGGCACCCACGGATTTTTTTTTTATTGACTGAAAGTCTGTTGTTTGATTTTATTCACTTGTTCAAAGTCATTTTTGCTTGACTGAGTTCATTTGTTTGACTCTATTCCACATATGGGTGATGACGTACAATACCTCTCTTGCTCTTTCAGCCTTACCCCTCTAAGCATAATTCCTGATATCTAAATCTTGAAATTTGTTTATTTAGAAATGTCCTTTTAGAAAATGAAATATTCCTCCCAATGGGTTCACTTGATCACTCATTGTCCTCTAAGGGAAATGATAGGAACAAAGTCTTTTTTTTGAACTGCTTATGTTTGTAAAGATGGCTCTACTCAAACTAAGAATACATGCTTTCACATCCTGAAATTCAATCTGTAGCTATAAGTCTGGAAAAACAACTTATCTTTTCCTTGTGTGTATATATTTAGACCAATGCCAGGATTCGGAAACCCGAACATTTTATCAAATTGGAGATGCATGGGAGAAGTTTGTGCATGGCGTTAGGTACCAGTGCTACTGCTATGGACGTGGCATCGGGGAGTGGCATTGCCAGCCTCTCCAGACCTACCCAGGTAAGTAGCTTCTTACTGTAAAGTGAGAACTGTGGACTGAGTTATAGCAGCAGGGCAGCCTCAGAGTTTATTCATACTCTCATGCCTAAGTTGAAACCTCCTCTCTTTCCCTTCCTTTGCTCATGTCACTGCCTAATAATCAACTGAAATGTAGATTGAAATGACTTTCCTTTCTCCTCAAGCAAGTAAAAAGCACGGAAAGCTGTGAAAATGTAGAGAACTTCCATGAAATACAATCTAGAGTATGTGCTTGTTCAACATGTCCTGGAGGCCCTCTGTGTGTCAAAATTTTCCTTGGTTTGGTTAACTGGAATCTGGAACAAAGTATCCTGGGTCAAGAGTTGTGTAACTTGGTCAGTTTTCTGCCCACATAGTTCAAATACGCTCCAATGTTTTTTGATGGGGTTTTTCAGGTCATAGGACATAGTGTTTAGCAGTAGGTGTTATTAGTTCATTTTAGGAAATAAAAATTAATTCAATTTTCAATGAATGATTATTAAAAAGATATGTTGAATTGTGAAGCTGTTTTCAGGCATCAGTTATGTGATCTATTTATGAGGTAGAAAACATCCTAGACCTCTCTTAATTTTAAACTTAAACTCTGGTCTACCTTCAGAAATGAAAGGAGAGACTTTGAGGGCACCAGAATCTGCCTCTGACATAAATTAAAATGAAGCTGACTAGCTCCCTCCATAACATGGCAGAATCACCACCCTAGGGAACAAGATATGGAACAATTTGGTCAAAGGCATTGTCACCACAACATGGCTCCCAGCTTAGGAGATATATGCCAAGTTAGGAGATATATGCTGCTTAGGAGATATATGCCAAGTTTCAGTCCTTATTTCCTCATTTGTAAAATGGGGAGATTATGGCTGATTACCTTGAAAGTTCCTTCCAGCACTAACATTCTAACAATCTATCATCCTAAATATGAGCTGCCCAGATACACCCTTTCTATAACAGCTCTCTTCCCAGCCTGCAAACACTGTCAGAATTCTGAAACGTGACTGCTTTAACAGCCTCCATAGCACAGGTTAACTGGACTCTTAAATTATAATTTGTGGTGGACTTGGGTATAGGAATCACTTAAAAGAATTTTTTTATTTAAAAATATAAAAAATCCAATTGCAGAATTAATTGTAAATGTGGAAGTATATAATTGCGGGTTTTTTCTTTAATGATATCGCCACATATCAAAAAAAAATCTCTTTTAGTTTCTATTTACAGTTGTTTTTGATGAGGCAATTTACTGAAAATAATTATTTTCTCTTCAATTCGGAAAAGACTTTTTCCCTCTCTCTTGAGCCTGTTTGCAAAGTTACTTGTGTGAAGCATTTAGGTGGACATATCAGAGATGCAATCTAGATGGGAGAGAACCCTACTCTGTTGGGGTTTTGATGTTGATGTTTCCCCTACTCTTTGAAAAGGTAACAGCGGAGCCCTTTGGGGGAGTCGAGGAGGTTTGGGGGAGAGGACACTGGTGTTTACCTTCAGTACTCAGTTTGGTGCTTATAGTATGTCTGGTTGGCTCAGTGGTCCATGCTTAGAGTGTGGGGCCTCACAAGTGTAGGAAGAATAAAGGAACAGCTGATTACCCCCAGATTGTCTCTGAGCCTTGGCCTGTTTGTTCCTCCTACAAAGGTCCTAGTGGAGTTGTTCAAACTAACAGAAGATAAGAGGCATTCGGTTTGTCAATAAGCCATTAGGAAAGCACAGATCTCAGCAAACTAAATAGAGGAAAAAGAGGACCGAGTCAGAAAACCATAAATGTTTAACTTTTCCAGGGTCACCACTATTGGAAATTATTCATTTTCACCTTATTTTAAGTTGGTTTTAAAAGTATAGACATCGTGCCATGTTTTAACTAATTTTATTAATCTACTTAATTTTTTGTTGCCTGGATCATATTGCATAAGAGAGGAGTAAGGTTTTTACAAAGTAAAATTGAATAATTGCTCCATTAGATTCATTTTAAAAGTTTTACTAACCAGTATTGAAAGAATTACCAAAAATTTAAATCTAAAGATTGTAAATGATGTCAGAATCTTCAGATTCCTATCTTCAAATCATATGTAGAATATGAGAGCTGATCACAGCCATTAAGTTGACCTCTCTAATAATGCACACCGTCTCTACTTTCTGGACAAATATGTGCAAAATGCATGATATCCCCCATATTGTTCAGGTGAGTCATGACACAAGCTTAAATTTGAAAACAGAATTTTGAAACAATGTTTGAATATTTAGGGAACAAAAAGAATCTTGTCATTTTGCTCCACCATTGGGGTAAAAACCACAGAGTTTCCTCCGTTTCCCCCATATGTGAACCTAAGGACACGATGAAGCCTAAGGGTAGTCAGGAAAGATGATTTGTGTTGTCTTTCTCAACTTTAATAGATATTTAGCCTTTACAAACTTTTTAAGACCATTTTTCAAGGAGATTTAGATTCAGAGCACAACTGGAAAGAAGGTGCAGAGATTTCCTATAGACCTCTAGCCTCATATATTTATAGTCTTCCCTATTATCAATGTCGCCCACCAAAGTGGTGTATTTGTTACATTCACGCATCATCATCATCCCAAGTCCAGGGCTTACACTGGGGATTTCTCTTGGTGTTGTACGTTTTATGGTATCCTAAACTTTGTCCCCTAGAAATAGCGATTGACAAACTAAATAAAACACGTATCAGATGTATTCCCTGAGGAAATCATACAGGATTTCTTTGAGATAATGATGTTCCTCTATTTGCTGATGTACAATGGAAGCACTTGAAATAATCGCATCTCTAAAATTTTACTTTAGTGTTTATCTTTAAAAACTTATTTGCATTTTTAAGGATCTTTGTGAACAGAAAAGGTGATTCAAAGGGTGACACGGAATTGACTTCTGCCAAAAATTAATAGTAAAATAAAATAAATATTCTGCCACAATCTGTGAAACATACACCAACTTAGAAGGGAAAACTGAGAATTGTATCTTTGAGTTTTGGAGTTCATGTGGCTTGGAAATATGTGCACTTAATGAAAATTATTCTAATCATATGTGTTAGTCTTCAAGCAAGTTTTCATTTTTCCCAGTGTGGAAGTGAGTATATTATTTTAGAACTTTTTGCTTCTGCACAGACACCCAAGTAATATATTTGTTCTGCTGGAGAATACGTTGGTTTCAAAGAAAATTTGACAGCCAAGACAATAATTAAGTTTGAAAATCAGTATTTTTTTTAAGAGCTTTCAGAAAACTTAAATCTGTTAATAATCTGATCAAGTATATTGTTGAACATGCAAAATTTTGCTTAGAAGTTTTTAGAAAGATTATTACAAGAAACTTTATTTTTATTTCTAGTAAGTTGAACTTTGATTGACATTGTAAGGAGCGAGTGTTCAGGAAAAACAGTATTCTATTCTACAAGCATAAATTTTCCAGCTATTTCATTCTTATTCTAGAGTCTACACTATTAAAAAATTGATTCCACTCACCTTGTTTTGCTCTAAGAAAAAAGAACCAAAACTATAATTTTAATTTTGTTGGTAACAGACACATTAAGATGTTGAGATACTGAATTTGATATATACTTCAAAATGTCATTTCAGTCAGTAACTGCTTTTTAAAAAATAATGTTTGATCTCAATAACCAATGGAATGATTTTAGAGTATACTTCTTGAGTAAAAATAAAATTAAAACATTTTCCAAACTGATAGGATTCTTAGACTGATGAGAAATAAAACTGAGTTTTTAATTATTACCTTTTCCTATTTGTCTAAG
Source organism: Solenodon paradoxus (assembly GCA_004363575.1). Taxonomy (NCBI): domain Eukaryota; kingdom Metazoa; phylum Chordata; class Mammalia; order Eulipotyphla; family Solenodontidae; genus Solenodon; species Solenodon paradoxus. Next base: position 175,402 of record RJWH01000030.1, read on the forward strand.
ATTCTACCCCATTTAGAAATGTGTTTGCTTTAGATCATGTCTTATGGCCTTTGGAATGTTTTTTTCTTCTCAAATGGTAGAGTCATTCTTCATGAGCGTTTCTGAAAACTAGGATTTGCTTCAAAGATGCTTAATATACTGAATTTCATAATCTGTATTATTTGTATTAGAGCAGTTTCATAATTTTCTCATAATTCTTTAAAAATGGAGAAGCAAGCCAAGAGGCATTTTTTTAAATTTATTTTTGTTATGAACAAGTTATATTTTGCATTTTTATATGAAGGACAAAATTACCAGCAAAAAAATCATTTGCTGTGTTGATTTTCACTGTCAATATGTAAAGTATTAATCTCATATATATATATATATATAATATAGTTTTTATTCTACTTAATGATAAAAAAGTGATTTTTAATGGTGGCCATCAATTTTAAGTTAAAGTGAGTGAACACACAAGATAATCAAATCTCACTTTTTTATTTTCAGGTGTAAATACTCCTGTCCAAGTAATCATCACAGAGACACCCAGTCAACCCAATTCTCACCCCATCCAGTGGAATGCACCAGAATCGTCTCACATTTCCAAGTACATTCTCAGATGGAAATCTGTGAGTATTCCATCCAGAAACCAAGACATTGGCATTTAGCTATGATTTGAAAAATAAAAAGAGCTATAAAACCTTTCTTTTGGGTTCACTTTTTAAGTGATCATTCCTTAAAGCTTTACTTTTGATCTTCTGAAGTTATTTCAAGAGCAGGGAAAAAAGATAATAAGAGGGAAGTATAGATGAGGCATGATAGTTGGTTTATTTAAAGACTGAACCTTATGATTTTCTAACATGAAGCAGCTGGAAATTGAAATCATCCTGAGGAGGGTATCAATCTATGCAGCTTTCTTTTTTCTTACCTTCTCACACCAGCTCACCATGTCTCCAAGATCATGGCTCATAATTTGAGAAACATTATTTTAAAAAACTGGAGGAAAATGTCCATTTTTAATGGCAGCTATTGGTTTCTAGCAATTCAGAGCAAAACAAAACAATCTGACCAATTCATTCAGTTGTATTTTAACTCTTCTGGAAAAATTCAAGCTGCTGAAGTCATTTTTCTTCTTTCACCCTCTGTGGTAATGGCCTTAATAGATCAAGTAGCCATTCATAGAACTTTGTGTCTAGCAATGTTGGTCAGTGAAGTCAACATACGTTCCTTCCACTACCATCCTGTATTTCATCTTTTTATATCCTCACCAACTTTATTTACTTTGAACTAGCTCTGAGGTATTACATGAGACCTGCAATTACACTGCAGTGAGGAACATTCACAGGTAGGTGTAAAGTGTGCATTAAATTGGAAAGCCTTCAAAGAGTAATAGTGATTAAGATCTTTGAGATTTTTAACAATTTAAATATTTCAGGTCTGCAAAAACCTTTGACACAGGTCTCTCCTCTCACCCTCAACTTACAATGTTTACAAATACTACATTTTTACTCGATTTCAAAAAATGGCCTTCAGGTTTTTTTTTAATATATGTCAACTAAGAGTTCATTTTTGAGTACTTTCTTCTGATAGCTTTTTTGTGAAACAAAAAAGGTCACATTGAATAAGTTTATCACTAAATCTAAGCTAACTGTAATGACTTATATCATTTTTCCATGGTATATTTAAGTTAAAAGTTGACATTGAAAGAATACTGGGATCATTTCAGTTATTCCAAAAACATAAATGAACACAAGGCTTTGAATTATTGAGGAACTGGTTGATCGGATAATTTTTAAAAATCGCTGAATATTAAAAATGCATTTTGACTTATATTAGTTTAGAATATTTACCCTTAAAAGGACCTCATTTTGTTTGAAGTAAGGGCTTTTCATTTCCACACATTTTATTGCATTGCATTTTGTGATCCATGACATATTAATGAGGTTGAACAGGATGTGAAAATGTAAACTAAAGCGAAGATTAAATAAACGGAAATCGTTCTACTGCCGTCTTGCCCAAAGGGGTAGTTGGTATGCAAGAATGAGTCATAAAGCTAGATCAGTTGAATCTTGTATGTCCAATGTTGTACGTCATGACTCCAGGAATTGAATCGAAAGCCATACTTTGCCTATGACTGTTTCTGCAAGGCAAGAAAACTTGAAGTGTATCCCACCAAGTGAGTGATAGACTATATGACTTTTTCCAGTTTGGATGGGCATATATTTCTGTTCATCATAGAAGTGAGATGGGAGAGGTGAAACTTTAGTTCATCATAGTATGTTGCTACTACTAATTATTCTGGCAAAAAGGAAGGTATCCAGGATCTATGTCTGTGTAACCATGGGTATATTTCATAACTTGATGTTTTGCTACCAGTAAAAGTAGGAAGTATTGCAATTACCTTGGGTAGAGGAGAGATGGAGATTAAATGGAAGGAGGCAAGTAAAAACTTACAGAATATGACACCCATAAGCTGTCAGTAAACTTTAGCTATTACAAAATTTATTATTAACTAACAAACCCTGCTACTGGCCCCTATTCTGATTACTATGCCCTGTGATTTTTCACCCTAGTGGAGTAGCATAGATTCCTCATTCTTTTTTGAAAACTATTCAACATCCTCTTTGAATGTTCAACCTTGTGATCACTTACATACTTTTTTTAAATTTCAATATTTAGAAAAATTCTCAAGGCCGTTGGAAGGAAGCCATCATTCCAGGTCACTTAAACTCTTACACAATCAAAGGCCTGACCCCAGGTGTGGTGTATGAGGGGCAGCTCATCAGTGTCCAGAACTACGGCCATCAAGAGGTGACACGCTTTGACTTCACGACCACCAGCACCATCCCGGCGGTGACCAGTACGTGCCCCAGTGTCCACATGTGTCTGCCTGTGTTTCTCATTCCCAGGGCATTCCTCAGAGAGGGTTTTTCTTCTCAATTCATATTCTTCCAGGAATGACACCCCGTTTTTTGTTTGTTTTGTTTTTAATATTTGTGGAGGTAACTTTGCTTTGCAAAAAATGTCAGCCTCTATGCAGCTTCCCCATTCTTCAAATACAGGTCAAATCACCCTGCCCACCACTGAATTACCTGCAGCTCTTCACCGTTGTCACTCACATTTAAAAAAAAAAAAAATGATATTCTAAAGGGGATGGTAGTAGGTTTTCCTGAAACTCTCTGTTTGTTTCCTGTGATTTAGCCAACACGGTGACAGGAGAGACAACACCCTTTTCTCCAGTGGTGGCCACTTCTGAATCTGTGACTGAAATCACAGCCAACAGCTTTGTGGTCTCATGGGTCTCAGCTTCAGACACTGTGTCGGGATTCCGTGTGGAGTATGAGCTGAGTGAGGAGGGAGATGAGCCACAGTACCTGGGTAAGCTAGATGCGTCCTTCGCCTTACATGACAGGTGTAACCCCTGCTTGGGAGGGGGCACCAGCAGGTGACCTGTGAGCTTGGAACTGACAGCTCAAACTGAACACACTGCCCTCCAGTATGAGGAAGGGAAATGACTGAGCCCTTCTAGAACCCGGCTGGGTTTTTCCTGAGTCCAGCTCGCTTTCTGCTGCTCCCTGATGTGAGCTGCCTTCTGTGTGGACTCAGGTCCATTCAAGAAAAGTGCTATCTACATGCAAGTACTTGCCAGCATGAGTGTAAAATGGTAACTATGGGACAGGGTAATGACAACAGTACCTTCATTTGTGTTTTTCAAATTCTCATGGTGCAGGGGCCTTCAAAACACTTCATTGCAGAATAATACACATGCTGAAAATGCATGGATCATATGCGCAGAGCTCATTGAATTTATGTAAAGCGCACACCTCCCTGTGCCCTGCACCCAGATGAAAAAAAAGAGCGTCCCTCTTCCTCTACTTCTCCCTCATCCTCTACACAGAGACACCACCCTGACTTTTAACTACAGAAAGCTTTTGTTTTATAAGTTTGGGGGTGGATTGTAAAGTTATACATGTTTAGAGCAAGAATTTGGAAAAAGGGAAAAAAGAAAAAATTATTTCATAATAACCGTTGATTATCCATGAATTAGTACATTTCTTTCTAATCTTTCCTCTTCCCTGTGAATAGATCATTTTGAAGATCTCCTTCTTAGAGGCTGTGGCGTCCTTTGAGGGATTGATTTGCAGTAGTTAACAACCTTTCTTTTTCATTTCCAAGATCTCCCAAGCACAGCCACTTCTGTGAGCATCCCTGACCTGCTTCCAGGCCGTAAATACATTGTCAACGTCTATCAGATAACGGAAGAGGGAGAGCAGAATTTGATCTTGTCTACTTCCCAGACAACAGGTGTGTGTGGACTATGTGGCGTAAAAAGAATCTTCTTTCTGTAAAAGAGGCCTATTGCAATATTGCCTATTCTCCTAATGTCCTCCTTTCTTTATTAGCACCTGATGCCCCACCTGACCCTTCTGTGGACCAAGTTGATGACACCTCGATTGTGGTTCGCTGGAGCAGACCCCAGGCGCCCATCACAGGTCAGTGTAGCTTCCTTTTCTTGGTCACCATGTGAATAATCTTGATGGCACAGGCAGTGAAGGAGCAGATTTTGATCTGTGGGTCAGCAGATGACTTGAATCTTCCCTATAATTATTAGACTAAGGTAGAGATGCATGTGTGTGTGTGTGCGTGTGTGTGTAATCTTAATTAAATAATGTGATTATTTACAGCCCTACTTTCTTATGGATCGTTTCCCCTCAATCCATTTTATCGACCCCCACTCTACGCACACACAAACATGAAGCCTCTAAAGTCAGCTCGTTAACTAATTAAGCCAAGCTTCCCAGTGAAAGGAAATGTCTCTGAAAACTTCACTCCAAGATGTATTGTTAAAGAGGTAGCTGGGGTGCTTTCTTCGCTCTTGAGGTGACTGAACACTCTCTGAAGTTCCTAAGACACATAGAAGGTGCTTAACAACGCTCTGTTCTGGGTGATTCGTTAATTGCTTCCATCCTCCAGAGTTCAGAGAAGAAATTGGTTTAACATGAATATTTTCACCCCATGGCTTCTCTCACAGACAGTTATTAAGGATCTTGAAGATTCAAGGATGATATTATGATGAAAAGGGTTTCTATAGCTGTTCTCATTTTATCTTTGTACTGAATCATCCTTATAAGACTTAACGAGAAGTGGTAGCATTGAGAGAGTCAGAAAGAATCACTAGTTTTTAACTGATCAAGCAAGATGATAATGGCTCTTAGAAAGGGAGGATATATGACTTATTTTTTCTGAAAAAAAATGTACAGGCAGGAATCCAAGTGAGTAGACAGGCAGACAGCAAGAGGAAGAAGAAATATTCATTTATTTTATTTAATTGTTCTTGGTTGCTCCCCCCTGACCCTGGGTCTTGAACCTAGGTCCTTGGGATGGATGTGGTCTATGTCCAGTGGCCTTGTGTGATAGGCCATCACTGTGCACTGACTTATCATTTTTTAAACCTCTGGTTCATAACATAGTGTATGTTGATTTTTTTCTCATGAATCTGCAGGTTACAGGGTCGTTTACTCGCCATCAGTAGAAGGCAGTAGCACAGAACTCAACCTTCCCGAGACTGCCAGCTCTGTCACCCTGAGTGACCTGCAGCCTGGTGTTCAGTATAATATCACTATCTACGCTGTGGAAGAAAATCAAGAAAGTACCCCTGTTTTCATCCAACAGGAAACCACTGGTGTCCCGCGTTCAGGTAACTTAAAGGCACATCCTATGGTATTTTTCTCTCTTAGGTTTAACACGGAAACATTTCTGACCTTCCTTTGGTTGCATTGGCCTCCTGGGGAGGACAAGAAGTGGAAGACAAAAGAATAATGGCAGTTCCTATATGCAGATAATCTGAGAGAATAGTTTATTTCTAAACGTTATAAGATGTTTGCACAGTGAACCACTGACGTCATCCTTTGTCTTTGCTGATTAAAAACATACCGTTCTTGAGAAATTTAAGGATCCATTCAGCTGTCAACGTCAGTATTTTTAAATGTTTTGGTTCAGTGAAAATGAGAACTTTTTTTTCTGTTGTTGCAATAAATGCTTTTGTTTGTTTGCTGTATTCACTTGAAACCTCCTAAGAGGATGCCTTCTTTGTTGGAAGCTCAACTGCTTACTTACATCTTTTAGATAAAAGCTTCAGATGTCATTATAGACGTAGCACGACAGAAGCATGAAAATAAGCAAATAAGCATATTCCCTGCAGAAGAGACAAAGCTCAGATTGCTCTGGAATGAGGGGTGCTATTAACTGCCTTCCAGATTGCAGGAAACTGACTTGGTAAATCATCTTTAGCAGGAATTCTGAGTGACCGCTTGGCTCTTGTCCGTTAGATGCCGTCTCCCCTCCCAAGGACCTGCAGTTTGTAGAGGTGACAGACGTGAAGATCACCATTATGTGGACACCCCCTGAGAGCATTGTTACCGGTTACCGTGTGGACGTGATCCCTGTCAACCTGCCTGGAGAGCATGGACAGCGGCTGCCCATCAGCAGGAACACCTTCGCGGAAGTCACCGGACTGACCCCCGGGGTCACCTATCACTTCAACGTCTATGCCGTGAACCAGGGAAGGGAGAGCAAGCCTCTGACGGCAGAAAAGACAACCAGTATGTCCTGTTTCTCATTTTATCTCCACTCCACATTCTCAGCCCTCACTGCCTACCTGCGATGAAGGGGCAGGCTACCACTCACCTGGAGGCTGATGGTGAGGACTAGGAATACACTCAGCCAGTCAGGTCGTGTACAGTGGGCATAGAGCACATTAATCTAGACCACCTCCATGGATGCCAACTGATAATCCAGTTCCCAAAAGATCTATCTGTGGAATGACACCTAGACAGGAGAACTTCCGAGAGTCTGCTTTTCTTTGCTAATAGAGACATGGGTTGAAAACTGGAGCGAATGTTTTGTATAACTAAGCAGCTCTCAAACATCAAATACAGGTTCTTAATGCTTTCCGAGTAGACTTATTTACAAATAATAATTCTAGAACATGTGGTGTATATTGGTAACAGGGCCTCTGTCCATGTCTTCATAGCATTATTCTCATAGTGAATTCTCATTCTGAGGGAGATCTGATTCTCGCCATCATCATACTGAGTACAGGAAGAAACTAAACTGAGGCTTATAACAAATTTGTCAACTTGTGAAGTCTCATAAGTAGGAAGGGATAGACCTAGATCCACACAGACCTGTGTCTTTTTTGACTCCAAAACGTACGCTTTCAATTATTGTGCCCGTCTATGTCTGGAAAGTGGTATTACTTCAGGGAACTTACTGGTTATTATACTTAAGAAACTCACAATAGATGTGATACTTCCTTTTTTTAAAGGGAAAGGCACAGGCAGGAATGAAGGCAAGCGGGCAGGCAGGTAAGCAGGAAGAGAAAGAAGCGCTCCATTTTATTCAGTTCACACTGGTTGTTTCCCCCACTCCTGGATCTTGAACCGGGAGCCTTGGGATGTATGTGGAACCACTCCAGGTGCACTAGAGTGCTAGGCCACCAGGGCACGCCCAATGTGATACTTTTTGGCAGTGCAAACTCACCAGTACCCTACCATGAATTCTGAGTGTATCATTAGTTACATCTGATGCACATGAAAACAACTTGTATTTCTCCAGCAAAGGACTATTCATTTAATAAATGCAGAGACTGTTTTTATTCCAGAAGGAACTTTCTTCCTGCCCTCGTTTTTGTGAACTAACCCCTCTCTCTTTTAACCTGTTTGACTCAGAACAGAGTAACTGTGACATTCAGAAGTGTTTGTTTTGTTTAGTTTTAATGCCTCTTCTGTGATATTAGTATAATAGGTAATGGGAAAATCATTCTGGGAAATTAGACTTGCCAACAGATTAAAGTCAACCAAAAATGGTCAGCTGTTTCATGACTGACACAGGGTTTTGCCAAGTTCTGTGTAGCATTTAATCTCTTAATGGCTCAATATTTCCAAGAGCTTGATTTATTTCGTTTCAGCCTGGGGAAGAGAAAATTTAGAAAGTTCAGCCACACCTTAGAATTCTAGGTCATGTTTCATCTTTGTCTCCCTAGAGTTGGATGCACCCTCTAACCTCCAGTTTGCCAATCAAACGGACTCAACTGTCGTCGTGACCTGGACTCCACCCCGAGCCCGGGTGGCTGGGTACCGGCTCACGGTGGGCCTGACGCGGGGAGGCCAGCCGAAGCAGTACAACGTGGGGCCTTCTGCCACGCAGTACCCACTGAGGAATCTTCAGCCTGGGTCTGAGTACACTGTCACCCTCCTGGCCGTGAAAGGCAACCAGCAGAGTCCCAAAGTCACTGGAGTCTTCTCGACTTGTAAGCCAGCCTTCAAATATCTTTTCTTAGTGATGTCAGAGGTTCTGACCCTTCTCTGTTCTTGATCCATTGTTTTTAAAGGAAAGGTGAGGGCAGAAATGAAGGTGAGTAGACAGGCAGACAGGAAGAGAGAGAGAGGAGGAAGAACCATTTTGTTTATTTTATTTAGTTGTTTATCTTGATTGTTTCCCTGGGTCCCTGCTATTGGACAAGGAACAGTGTTATGTATGTGGATTACACCCAGTGGACTAAACCACTAGACCACCCGGGTACGCCTCATCCATTTTTAAAACTTAATTTGAGAAATCTAAAGTTAATTTAGTACAAAGTTTAAATTATTTATTTAAAGGAAAGCTACAGACAGGAGTGAAGGCGATTAGACAGGCAGGAGGAAAAAGCATTTTATTTTATTCCCATTTTCAGTTGTTCGCATTGTTTTCCTCTCCAAATCCAGCACTCCAACCCAGGGGTATGTGGCCTAGGTCCTTTGGAGGTGATTGACCTAACGGTTGCTCTCCAGGGTGTGCCTGAATTAATTTTTTTTAATTCATAAAAATGATTTAAAGCAGTGCTACTCCAACTATGGTCCGTGGACCAGCTGCTGGTTCGTGAGCTGTTTGTTACTGGACAATAAGGAGCTCGTGTCAGAATATAAATCACGAAGCACACTCTTTAGTTCAGTTGATCATTTTTTGAAGCAAGATTTTCTTGATAAAGGAGGCAGTGTGTTAATGACAACCTTGTATGTCCTCCTGGTTCAGGGCTTCTAAGGAACATGGCTTAAAGCACCATTGATTTGAAAAGCAAATTCTATTGTATTATATGAATTTACCAAATACTAGTTAAGGCAAAAACAACATCAGCCCCCTGTGTCTACATCCTAATACTTGGTGCATCGAATGATGGCAGCTAGTAGAGAATAAAAGCATCTACCAACTGAACAGAAGCCAACAGAACAAGAAACTGAGCAAACCGATTCTTTACAAGTGTTGCCTTCAGCTGAGTAAAGTACTTCTGCAAAACAGAGTAGCTTTTTTATTTTTTATCTTAAATGACTCTTGAAATTCCACAAAGGGGAAAATATTGACAATGATTTTTGCTCGTGCCTGTCCTTTTGCTTAGCATTCTGCAGCAAGTGGCCTTAAATCTCTAAACACATCTACATCACAATAAAGGCCCACATTCACAAACAGAATTCTATTAAATACATTCGTTCGCATTGACATTGCAAAAAAGTGTGAGACCCCTTATTTCTAGCTGAGCATCATTTGTTACTTTGAATGCCACACTTTGAATTACAGAAGTCCTAGAAGTACATAGGAACTTTTCAGCGTGTATTGCAACTGTGACCAAGTTTGCAGTTTTCTAACAGCTTTCAACAAATCTTCCCCTTTGACTAATTTAAAAATATAGCTGTTAAAAAAGCACTCTGAAAAATAAATATAAGCTTATCTTGTAAATAACTATAGAATTTATTTCTCAAAGAAATTGCCTATAAGCTTTTCATTTTATAAATTCATAATGAACCAAATCTTATTTCCATTTATATTTATATTTTGGTACTTTTTCTAAGTAACTGCTAAACTAAATAATATCTGCCTCTTATGTATGAATAAGTACCTTAAAATTTGGCTACTTCATGTTAAATATTTCCAAGACACTCTAAAATTGGGTAGCATGAAATCAATATTTATGTTTCTTGTAAATAGCTGTTTCTTGTTTGTCCTTTACTGAATTAGAATGAAACTTACAATATATATAGTATTTTACTGATCACAATATAATTCTACATTTAAATGTAGATGCATATTATTATCTTTTTACTCCTTTAACTCCTAATCTTACGTAGTTTCTTTTGCTGGCTAGTTGCCTATAAAAAAAAAAAAGCACTTTATTTTTTTTTTTTTAAAGAAAAGGTGTAGGCAAGAATGAAGGCGAGCAGAGACAGACAGGCAGGAATGAAGAGAGAATGAAGAAGCATTTTATTTATTTTATTTAGTTGTTCATCTTGATTGTTCCCTGTCAGCCCCAGGATGCAAACCTAGGACTTTGGAAATGTATGTGGCCAGCACACAACTGCTATTCCACCAGGGTGTTCCGCCAAGAAAAAGTATTTTAATACTAACAATAATTAAACAGAGAGGGGTGGCTCAATATAGTCTATTTCAAGTTCTTTTGGAGGCTTTGATATATTGGACATATTCTTAGATGCTCTCCACAATACATTTATATAAAATGCAATTATATTTGAATAAAATGCTGATCATCAAAACCACGTTTGTCAGCTGAAAGTTACCACAGTGTCTTGCACCTAGTATGCTTTCAAAAAATATTTGTGGCTTAGATCATTAAAGAAGGAATGATGATGAGAACCACTCAAGCAAGCTTCGATTTAAATAAACCTGCATAAGCAGAGTTCTGCAACTTCATTTGAACTTCAAGCATTCCCCAAGGCTGTAAACATCAGCAGGACTTGCATATTTTGGAAATTGCTTTAAGTTTCTGTGGCATTTTACTGTCTTACCCAGATGAATTCTGGGAAGCACTTTTCTGGGTTTTACAGCTTGTGATAAATTCTTGAGAGCAAATGTGGGGAGGGGAAGCTGTTTCTGGGGGGAAATTCAGCTTACACTTTTATAAATAAGGCAAATTTTATTTCCTTAGCAGTCAGGCTGTTCTTTACCTAACAAGACCTGCCAGAGGCCATTGTTCATACTTGCGGTCACATCCTTTGTTTGGCATCAGTTTGTGTGTTTGTGGTTTGGAGATTTTCCTGTAATGGTCTTCCCAGGCAGAGAGCCTCATCTTAAACTTGGGGTAGTGCTAGCTGTCTGGCTCAAGCAGTAGAAAATACCCAGTCTTAAAGCCCCTGACAGTTGAGGAGGATACAATTTGTGAAAAGGTTGTGGCTTTCACAGATGTTCAGTGAAGGAAAGTGACTGCTCTCTGAATTGTTTTTTGTGGCCATTAACATAGTCACACAGGACTGGTCATGACATTTTGGCAAAGTCAGTTGCCATCTAGTGGTATATGATTTCAGAGACACTGGGAAGGCATCACAGGTCACCCATCCTAGTTGTCCTTAAAATGCCATCAAAATAATAACATAATGAATAAACAGTTGACTAAATTAGTGGTACTTCAATTCAGTCATTCACACAATCATTATCTAGCGACCCGCACATGTCTTTTATTTTTTCCCGCACACATTTTTGAAATAATTTTTAAAATTGCACATTAAAATCCAGACTGAAAAAAAAGAAAGAATTGTGATGTTAGACTGAATTCCCACACGACAGAGTAAAAGCAGCAACAATTCACTAGTACTGAGTCAAGACTGGAGTCTTAAGACTCTTTAATCCCCATTCACATAACTCTAGAAGATGACTATCCCACCAGCCATTCATAATTTATGTACATTTAATACTTTTTTCCCACCAGGGGGCACAGCATTTGGTTGGTTTCAAGGGAATGGAATTATGAAAGCACAAAACAGTAAACTATCAACAGACTCGAAACTCTTAAAATTGACTTACCCTACTCGGATGTCTTGGCTTCCTAAGACCACCCCTTTGTTGTAGCACCAGCTATTAAAATGCTTATTTCCCCTCATTACAACATTAGTTGTTCCATCAATTAGGTTTCAGAGATTCTAAAGGTATAATTAGTTTTGCAGGATGGTTGAAAATATCTGTCTTGACTTTGTTTCTACGTGCTCTTTTTCTTTTCTATTTTTAAGTAGCATTTTCACAAAGAGAAATAACAGTGGTGTCAGGATGCTAGGAAATACACAATAAACTTTTTTTTATAATTCCTAATTCCAGTGGCAGAATACTAAATTTCTCTACTATTATTCTAAGTGAATAATCGCATATTTAAAGAAAGAGTCCTTAGAATTTTTAGGTGTATCCATGGTGGCAGATTTTGTTTTGCTTTTATATGGCATCTTGTATTTCTATAATTGGCCATCATTATGTAATAATTCAGCATAAAGCTATTTTTAGGGCACCATTTATAATTGAACCATTGTTCTCAAAATAATGATTAAGAAGCAAAGTGATAATCAGTTTGTGGTGACTGATTTTACATTTACATGGAATTTTATACTGATGATATAGGGAAGTTTATTGTTATCAAACTCAATTGCAATTATGACGAAAAGACCCAAAGATGATTGTTAGAATGGCAGAAATCCAAAACCCATGTTGGACCTAGAAAAACAGATCCTGTAGTTTAGCCAGATCCCAGATGATTTGTGTGGTGCTTTAAAGATTAAGAAAGAATGACCTACTCCAAATTCTCCCTCAATGAAGGAACATATGTTAACATTCTGAATCCATTATGAAACTGGTTGGTGAAACTGAGTGTCTTGATAAAAATTCTTCTTATCTACATTTTATGCATTTATCTGATTTGAACACATGCTTTGAATCTAAGGTCTGAACACACGCATTGATTTTATTTCACAGTGCAGCCTCTGAGCTCCATCCCACGTTACAACACAGAAGTGACTGAGACCACCATTGTGATCACCTGGACGCCTGCTCCAAGAATTGGTTTCAAGGTAAGTTGCAAATGTTCATTCTCCCTTGTAATACAGCTCTGGGTGCCCTCATGTTTCTGGAGACCTGGGTTTTGTTACCACTTCTCTTCATATCTGTCTGATCACATTGTTGGGGCATAACAATATTTCTGCCCAACCGAATACGTCTGACTCACTGAATTCCTGGAAGGATGGATGGAGACAGTGAGAATGTTTTGTAACAGTTTGGAACTGTTCGTTGTTTTTATGTTTTATTTTTGATCCATCATTTCCCCAAGGGACCAACATTTAAAAATGTATAGGGACACTCCATTTGATGTGTTGTTCTAAATGGATGTCAACAAGTTCATGAAAGCCAATTTAGGGAGACCAGTTAAACTCAGAGTCACTTAAAAATCACATTTTCATCCAGTTGGTTTCATCTTAACTTGTTCAAAGCCCCACGGGTGAATCGCTTAATAGAAGTTAAGATTAAGGTCTTCTCTCTGGATATCTGCATTCATGTTCTTGAAAGTAATGATATTAGGGGAGTGATGAATACAGATGAATATGTTAAAAAGGACTTCTCCCTTTGGCATTTAGAGTGTGGAGAGAGAAATATGTATTAGGATTGTAAATGAAGATTCATTCCCATGATTGTTTGTTTAAAAAAAAAATACATCAAAGGTCACTTCCTTTTTGAAGTATGCAAATGGTTGGATTAATGATTATGCTACTTAAATTTAGAGGAACTCTTTTTGAAGATCATCACTATTCCTTTTAAATTCCCCTTAATAATGCCTTTCTGACTTTCATATAACAAAGGATGTCTCCAGAGTTGAACACCGTTTGATGACACCATATCACTTGCATTTTTGAAATCACATCTTAAGAGAAGTTAAAATTATAAGCACGTTCACTTTAGTTCATCTTTTGTAGCACATTATCCTGCAGTGGAGTCTATAACCGGGCTTCTCAAAAAGAGTGTTCAGTACAAAATGTTACAGGAGCCGATGCCCTTAATATGGTAACTAAAAAGTGAATCAAATATTAAAACTCATTAAAAACAAGAGGTAGGGAATTTCAGCCAGCAAAAATAAAAGAGTAAAGAGCTGTTGGGTCATGTGGCTCCAAAACCTGGTGAAAATGACTTATCAAGCAAAACAATGCAAAATGGCAGTTCTCTGGACCCTTCTATTACAAACCAGCTTAATGCAGTTTGGGAAGAACCCTGGTCTGCAAGCACTTACACAGCCTGTGCCTTAGCCACCTGAGCCACCAGGGTGAGCCATGGAAATGTTGATCTTTGGTGTTTCTTTTGCTTTCCATCTTCTAGCTTGGTGTGCGACCTAGTGAGGGAGGGGAAGCACCCCGAGAAGTGACTTCAGACTCAGGAAGCATCGTTGTGTCTGGTCTGACTCCAGGCGTGGAATACACTTACACCATCTCAGTGCTGAGAGATGGGCAAGAGAAAGATAGACCAATCATCAACAAAGTGGTGACACGTAAGAGGAGTGCATTCCCTCTTCCTTTTCAGCTTGTGAAATGGTTCCACTTTTGAAAATATCGCAAATATTTGGTTGACAATTAGTGCCACACTTCAAACACCCGTCTGTACTTAAAGTGCTCTTTCTAAATTTGGAATAGTCAACTCCACCCATGTGATGGCATCAGAAGTATTCTTTCCAGTCAAAAATATTTATGTCAATGAAAAATGAAAGAAAAAAAGAAAAGATTGTGTCAAATGAGTAAAACTGATAGTTTAAGAATGAAAAAGAAGAATATTTATGAACTGGCAAAACAAAGAATTTCAATCATATTACAAAGACATGAACTGTTAAAATATTATCAGAGAATTGCTGTACACCATTATTTCATAGTATAACCTATATTTTATATGTTTATTTTAAAAAAGAAAAAAGAATAGAAAGAACAGAGGGATGGAGGGGAGAGAGAAGGGGAGGGGATGGGAAGGAAGAGAAGGCAGGGGAGAGAGGAGAGGGGGAGAGGAAGGGAGCGGGGAGGCAGGGAGGAAGGAAGCTTCTGCAGATGCAGTGCTTTGTGTCAGCTTTAACTTTAATGTAAACTTTTCTTTCTTCTAGCTCTGTCTCCACCAAGGAACTTGCACCTGGAGGCAAACCCTGACACTGGGGTACTTACTGTGTCCTGGGAGAGGAGCACCAGCCCAGGTAAACCTGGGTTGTATCAGAGGGAGGTCTACACAACACCTTCCCAAAACAACAGTTGTAGAGTCTGTGTTCCTTTTAGGAAACAGCAGGGTCAAAATTATAAGTGCCCAGATATCCATAGAAATTGCACGGGTCTGTGAGTGTACATCAGAGAGTGACATGTAGGGTGTTTGCTGCGTGCTTATTTAAATCATAGGAAAGAGAAAAATCATGTACTAGGCTGTGGGGGAAGAGCAGACCCTTTTCTAACTTCAGGGAATAAGGAAGCTGAGGAAAAGCATTATGCTCCATTGCTTTCAAAATTGCCAAGCAAACAACAGAAGTCATACTACCTAGTTTTCCTTTTGTGAATTATCATAGGGTCCAGGTTTATTATTCGATGTCATTTCACAAATATTTTGTTGAGTTGCATCACAAAGATCGTAGGATAACCAAAGATAGAAATGACCTCCATTTTGTTTGTACAGAAGGAGAAAATTGACACCAGAAAAAGTTGATTTGCCCAATGTTGAAAATTTTAAGTCCTACAGACTAGGATTGTAATTTATGTTTTCAGATGTCTTCTCACAGCCAGCATCCCATATTTGGAATCTGATTGTTTTTTTACTTGCTGTACTCAGTACTGAGAAATTTTATTAACTGAGGTTCCAGGACTATTTTTAAAATTTTGAATGAAACTTTTGTGTAAACTCATTGATCATACATATTAAAAAATTATGAAATCCTAAAATGTATAGAGATATTTATAGGAACATTGATGGAGTCTGATGTAACATGACAACACAGGAGACTTTTTAGATATTCCTGACTTTTTCCAAGCCCATATGAAAGTCTCTATAAATGAGAAATGCTACCTAAAATGTAATTGTGCTATTGTATAATTGTATTCTTTAATGTTTGTTGTATTATTTATTTAATAATTATATTTTTAATGTTACTTAGTATCTAAATTTAATTATTTAATTTTTAAATTAATATATTTTAATGTTAATATATTTAATATATTGGGTGATCACTATTGAGCATCAGAATGCTCATTATTAAAAAAATTCTACATTAAACAAAAACAGAAATTCCCACTAATGTTGAATGCATCCATAACTGGATTATTTCACTGTAGTGATGAACGATAATATACTACAATGTATTATTTTATTGTAATTTTTAAAATAGTTATACCTTTGCTTGAGCACACAGCTAAAGCATTTATCTCTAAATCTGATTAATATATATAGTCACACATAGTAAACTAACTCAAAGTATACTTTTTAATGCCTGTTTGACATAGAGTGACTTCAGTGAACTTTTCATCATCTGTGTAAACATTATTTAATCCAAAACTACACTATTTCCAGCAGAATTGCTCTGAATTTGAAACTTTACCTTGACAAGTTTCATGCTTGTTAGCAGCTAGGTCGTTCATAGTCAGTCTTAATGGATGGTTTTTCCTATCCATCTGAATGGTCAATAACAAATGTAATGACTTAAATATTTATTTCCCATCCAGTTGGACTTCTTTTTCTATTTACCTTACCACTTTAGTATTTACCCTATTCCTGATGGCAAAATATAATGTCATTTCCTTGCCTTTTGCTGAGTTTAACTTAAATATAATTTCTCCTTTTCCTTTGAGTCTGTCCCTAAACATCTCTTTAGTCATCACTGTTTTCATTTGAGTAGCTATATTCTCTCCCTCCACCCTCTCCTTCACTGACCAATTTCTTTGACTCCTGAAGTCTTCAGTAATTAAGATTCCTTATCGAGAAAAGAATAGCTACCTTTGCTTCTCACTTCTTCTCCTTTCCCGTAAATCCCATAGGCTCTGATCTTATAAATCATGAGAGCCTGCTCTGGCGAAATTGCCCACAGTTGAGTCACCCCATATTAACCAGGTAAAATGGAATATTCTTCAGTGTCCTGCAGATTATTCAACCAGGAAAAGCAGGATAGAGTAGAGGATTTGGAGACAGAAAAGTTACTTTGGTAGTGACTTCTCCTTTCCAAGATTTCTTTAAATGTGGGATATCAATACTTGGCTTGGAGCGTTGTTGTAAGCACTAAATGGTCATAGAGATCTCCAAGAATGTCAGGTCCTTTCCCCATTCTCCTTCATGGGCCCAGCATTGAAGTCTAGCTTGACGTGTCCTGAGTCATGAACACTCCATGTAATAACGTCCTTTTTCCTCTTTTCTCTAGACATCACTGGTTATAGAATTACCACCACCCCCACAAATGACCAGCAGGGATATTCTCTGGAAGAAGTGGTCCATGCAGATCAGAGTTCCTGTACTTTTGAAAACCTAAGTCCCGGCCTGGAGTACAATGTCAGTGTTTACACTGTCAAAGATGACAAGGAAAGTGTTCCAATCTCTGATACTGTCACCCCAGGTAATGGAAAAACAAGCTGTTATCCTCTGAGTAGCAGTTTCAATGAGAGAGGGGATTAACATCTTAATCCCCAGATGGTGGAGTGTGTCACATATATTTGGGGCTTAATTCTGCCCTCCCAACCACACTCTCTAAAACCACGAAGTCAGAACAACTATTTGGACAAATGCTTGCTGCTAACACTGCTCGAATGTCTGCTTCACTGGGATGCTCTTGCTGCAATGGGTATATAATGGTGTGGCAACGATGGCGTTAACGCTACTGACCGCTCACGTGGAAATATTACTAAAACAATGTCCTGACAGGCCAAAAGTAATATGGTAAATGCATCCCATCGGTACACTTGTGCCTGATTTTGCAGCCTGTATCAATTTTTAGCAGCTGCCTATAAAATAATATGTCTTCATATGTGAGCATTGAAACAGCACATGGTTGACACATCGAATTCTTCATCTTGCAATTTCATATCCTTTTTTTAAAAAACAAAAAACAAAAACAAAAGTAAAGCCCCACCTTTGGGATGTTCTTTCTTGTGCATTAACAGACAACATTCAAAGGGATAGTTGTACTTTATTCAAAATTGGGTTATGACAGAATGAAAGCGTTGGATTGTGTCCCCTTGCACAAGCTGGTAGAGCGCTTTTACTAATGCTAATTAAAGAACTTTGATAGAATATTGGCAGTGACCTTTGAGTCAGGCCTGTCTATGACCTGAATGTGTTTTGAATGACACATTTCACACCATCATTCATAATGCCTTAGCATGGTGGCCATAATGTGGTCATCAGTTTTTGTATGGGACGATAAAGAAAAACCCATCCATCAATTTTTTTAACTTTCTTCATGTAAGTTTTATTTTCCTATTTGAGAAAAAAAGGAGATATTTTCTTTAAACATTGCTGAAGCTTACTACAAAGAATGTGTCTAGGTTCTAGGAAGGGTTTTGACATCCTCAATAAGAAGCCTTTTAGGAACTGGAGAGTTTCAAACTATCTGGTTAAGAGACATCTTCAGAAAGCAAGAAAAGCCCTAAAAGAATATGGTAACCGGTTTTATTCTCCCAGAGAAGCAAGCTATTCATGATGCTTAAGAAATCTTTTGGGATAATTTGGAACAGATTGCATATTACCATTATTGCTTTGACATTGCATCAATTTTTACTATTAGTAACCTGATGTACACTGCTTTATTTTTCCTTCTTTTTCGCCTCTATTTTTCTTTTGCTCTCCCCCCACTTTGCTTTGTAACTCAATAGAGGTGCCCCAACTCACTGACCTAAGCTTTGTTGATATAACCGATTCAAGCATCGGCCTGAGGTGGACCCCGCTAAACTCTTCCACCATTATTGGGTACCGCATCACAGTAGTTGCGGCAGGAGAAGGTATCCCTATTTTTGAAGATTTTGTGGACTCCTCAGTAGGATACTACACAGTTACAGGGCTGGAGCCGGGCATTGACTATGACATCAGCGTTATCACTCTCATTAATGGCGGAGAGAGTGCCCCTACTACACTGACACAGCAAACGGGTGAATTTTGAAAACTTCTGTGTTTTGAGACATGGATAGTGTTGCATGTTGCTGCCAGACACTGTGGTTAAATAAGGATGTTCCCAGGGAAGAGTCAGCCATTTTCCAGAGTTTGAGAAGGTAGATTGGGGGCAAGGACTTGAATGCATGCGCTCCATGGATTGGGTGACAACATATGTAAGGTGGTCTTCAGTATCTTCCATTTCAACCCCAGATATGTATAGGGCTAGAGAAACACAGAGAGTTGATCTATACAAAATGGCAAAATTTTGCAGGCCTGCAGGGTTTTTTTTTAAGATCTCATATGAATACCAAATTGCATAATGAGCACCAGTTAAGAAGACATGCATTCTCTAAGGTACCCTGTGTGCTTCTTTCTACTCTTCGATAAACTCTTACTACATTTCTTCTTTGTGACTGGCTACACACGATTGAAATTTAGAGTGGAGTGTAAGCCAATTATTTTGAGGTAGGAAGAAAAAGAAACTTTGGAACATTCTAGGTGGCATTGTTATGACGAAGTAAAGAGACTCCTCTTTAACCACAGTCTGGGGACAAGCATGCAACATTACGAAGGTTCTCTGCCCTGCATGGTAAGAAACATGCTGAGAACCAGTTTGCATGAACCCTTTTCACTTGTAAGTAGAACTCACTGAATGGGATTGTATATCTACCTGTAGCTGTAGTTTTTTCCTGTCATGGGGGAACGTAGGCCTTCCTTGTCTTTTTGTTGGTGTGCATGTGTATCTTTGGAGAGTATGCTCTTTCTCTTTGCTGTGTGGCAACTTAAGCCTCTTCAGCCTGGCATACAAAAAAATCTTCAGTGGTATTAATAATGTATTTAAAACTCAATGTATTTGAAAATAGATTAAAAATTATTCTTGAAAATATTGATGGCAGAAAGGTTAAAGGAGCCTAACAGTACTGTGTGTAGTGTTTTAACAGTAGCTGACAATGATCTTGATTAGATTTCAATTAAGACTATGCATGGTTATGACTTGTTTCCCTTATGCATGAAATAATTGGTTTTAGCTTTCCAGTTATTTTTGTTAGCTTTAATCTTAAAATTACATTAACTGAGTCTTCCTTCTTCTTTGAAACCAGCTGTTCCTCCTCCCACTGACCTGAAATTCACCAATATCGGTTCAGACACTATGCGTGTCACCTGGGCCCCGCCTCCATCCATCGAATTGACCAATCTCCTGGTGCGCTACTCACCTGTGAAAAATGAGGAAGATGTTGCAGAGCTGTCCATTTCTCCTTCAGACAACGCAGTGGTTTTAACAAGTAAGCAGTCCAGCATTCAACAGATACTGAGCTAGAGCATAAGGAATGAATTCTGAGGTCTCAGGGAGGAGCAACTAAGATCAAAACAGCTACGAACTAAACCCCAAATTTAACACACAGCTCTGTCACCTTTGAAGGGTGTCATGTTTATTGCTATCTTAACATGTCTTTGATATCTCTAACTTTTTAAAAATTCATGGAAGAAAAGCTACAGTATTGATGTTTGAAGTCTTCAAGCCAACTCTGCTTCCAGATAAGCATATGAAAATAAATGAATGTCAAGAGCAATTATAGGACTAAATCTAAATATTTAGAGAGAGGAAAAAAATGGGAGTGGAAAATAGTGTCACTATATCTGTTTTCTTCTTCTTCTTTTTTTTTTTTTTGTAAAATATATCAGCAGGTAATCTAGTCAACATTTGAAAAGTTAGAAAAGGGTGACTGACTACTCTGGATAGATCAGGATGTTTTTTGAAGAAAGTGCTAGAGTCTTAATTTCTACTTCAAAAAGAATCTTTTAGCAGCATGTCTCCAAAGCTTGAAGACTTAGAAAACAACTGACATTAAAATAAACAATGACAATTTAGGGAAATTGTTTCTCATTCCTACTCTCTTGAAATAGACTTCTTTTATTAAAGAAAATGAGAGTAGGCTTGCAACATGGTGCTATGCTTTACATAAATGTTGCTTCTCATCCTTTTCACTATAATAATAAGTACATATATAAGACCAGCAATAGTTTCTACATCAGGGAAAAATAGCTTGCATTTGGGCATATTACCAAGTGATGGTCTGAAAATATCCTCTCTCTTCCAGACATTTGCTAGAGCATGAAAGGGAGCTCAGCATGACCATCCTTTTGGTTTCTCTTGTCATGGCTGAAGGGTGGGAATGTCTGCACATGTGTGGGGTGATTGTCTCTGTTCTAAATACTAGAATCAGTATACAGCATCACCCAAGACAAAAATCCTGTTTCAGGACCACTGTCCCACATATTGTCACATATTTGTCATGTGTGTAAAGATCTTATTCTAGATTTTACTCTAGATCTCCAAGTAACCATTCCTCCTCCCACCACATGCATGCCAGAAGCCATTGTTAACTGGTTTACAGATGAAGCAGCTGAGTGTATCCTGGTTAGGAAAATTGCTCCTGACCAAGGAGGATGGAGGAAAGTGAGTCCAAGCAACTGGCACCCTCATCTGATGTTTTTCCAGACCTTTTCAGAGGGGTTCTGCAGAAAAGGAGATGGTGCGGCAAGGAATCAATCTAGTGATTAGGAGTTCATGGTTAGAGACCATACTCTGTATCTATTTTGATACCTAAGAATGAAAGAAAATGACAGCCAGGAAGGTGTTTTTCATTTTGTATTCTCTTCTCACCTTAATATGGTAGAATTGAACAACTTCCTTTTGGAGTAGGGCTCTTTTCCCATAGGTTAATTAAGGCACTTCTTGGTCTGAGTCAACACCTAGATGATCTTGGGCAAATATATCAAAGAAAATAATGCATTTGTGCTTCAGTTTTCTCACTTGTAAAATGGGGATTGTTGTACACCAAATCTTTGGAGGGAATGAAGATATGTTCATTATTTGGAATGCAGTGATGAATTCACCTGTATACACACATATGTCAAAGCCTGTCAAACTGTACCCTTTAAATATTTGCTTTCCTTAGATGGCAATAAAACTGCTTTAAAAAGTAGCAAGTTACTTTGTAGGGTTGATCTGAGCAATAAATGATCATCTTGGTGCCATAGTCACTGATATGACTTGACAGATATTACTAAGTGGGTAATAGCGTCATTATCATCCTGCTCCAGCTACTCCATCTTATTGCAGATCCAGATGAGTCACACTCACAGAGCTGGAATTGAGGGCAGGGCTTTGGAGATACTACAGGGAAAGGTGATCTTTTCTTATCTCTAATTGCAGTCCATCTCCACGAAGGTGAACATAGGCTATAGGACTGAATACTTGGCTATTTCAGCAGCTGAAATAGTCTCAGGGTGCTTTAGTTTTTCATGCTTTCAAGTAATATTTTAATTTGAATCCCATTTTACCTCTTCAGATCTCCTGCCTGGCACAGAATATTTAGTGAGTGTCTCCAGTGTTTATGAGCAACATGAGAGCATACCTCTTCGAGGAAGACAGCGAACAGGTGAGTCATGCTGACCAAATGCTTATAAGTAGCTTTCACCTACCACTTTTAAGTAACAACATTAAATACTGTTTCCAAAAATACACCTCTGTCTTTGATGAAGTGGTGATGTTTGTGGTTTTATCATTACTTTTTGATCACTGGTCTTAAAAATTAAAAGACACCTGACTCAACTATTATTCAACCCTGATTTTCAGTCACTAAGATAATACTCTCTCCTCCCAGAGAAGACTAAAGTTAGTCCAGAAACTGTCATCTGTCCTTTAAAAGCAATTCCTCAGGATATCTCATAACTTCTTTTATTTGAGAAATAATAAGCATTGCTTCTTATTGGATGACTATGGCTAATGGTGGACCCAATGTTATCATTGTCATCTAAATATTTTCACTCCCTTTAGTAAGCCAACAATTTTGTCTTTTTTTCTGCTTGATGAGGAATTCATTTACTATACGAAGAAAGTTGAATTGAATCTCATAATTATACGCCTTTCCTTAAGTATGAGTGCTTCTATTAATTTTCTCTTTAAAAAGTTACAATTTAATACATCTATCCATTTTATTTATTGTAACCTACTTGCTTCCAAAAAGGAATTGTGATATTTGAATCTGCTTGAGTATGTTATTGAATAGACTAGGTAAATCTTATAACTGAAACAAAAATTTGCCAGAAGTCCCAGAGAGGTTAAGTGAGGTGAATTTGAAATAAACTCCAAATTCTTGTTAATTTTTTTTCCAGTGCCTTAAATTCTTGATTCATGAGGCGCACTACTTGAATTGCAATATATGCAGGATAATATTTTATTTTAGTTTTAAAAAGTTTTGTGTTTGACATCATTGCCACTCTGTTGACATATCAATGCCTTCTTGAGAGTAGAAAGCTTCCTTGAAAGCTAAACACTTAACTTGGGAGTGGGCAGATTTTACCTCACTTTGAGAGACACACTTTACAGGATAGAAACAGAATGCTTCAACACTGAAGCATTTGAAAATATCAGTCCCAGAAAATCTTTACACCTATCTTCAAATGTAATGCAGAACTCTACTATAATGTCTCATAGAAGTCATTTGGATTACTTCACAAAAAAAAAAGAATGCTTGAGTTGTCCTTTTTGAAATGAGCCAGTTTGCAATTTGAAAGTGATATGTAGCTTAGAATAAGGCTTATGACAATTCATTACGTTAATGAAAAAGGACAGAAATGCTATCTGTATGTTTCTTTCCTGTATATTTTCCTTCACTTCCTGAGCTTGTGGGTTTTTTGTTTGTTTGTTTGTTTTTACCTTTCCCTCCTTGGTGTGGGGAAAACAGGTATCGATTCCCCAACCAGCATCGACTTTTCTGATATCACCGCCAACTCTTTCATTGTTCATTGGGCTGCTCCCCAAGCCTCTATCTCTGGCTACAAGATTCGCTATCATCCTGAGCACCAAAGTGGAAGACCTCGAGAAGACCGAGTGCCCCCATCTCGGAATTCCATCACCCTCACCAACCTCAGTCCAGGCACAGAATATGTAGTCAGCATCATTGCTCTTAATGGCAGAGAAGAAAGTCCCCTCTTAGTTGGTCAACAATCAACAGGTAACTCGTTTTCTGCTTTGCAAAGAAACTTAAGCAACTTTCTTTGGCAGGTGATAGGAAGTGACTTAGTGTTGTCTGAGTCATCTCTTTAACATGTAGATCATGCTTATGAGACCTGGAGAAGGAAGTGAGAATGTTTGGAGAAAATCTTCCTCTTAGAACATTTTAAAGGAAATAATTTCAAAGAAAGTTCCAGTTATAAAATAAATGAATCATGGGGATATAATCTACAACATGCTGATTATAATTACTAATATAAACAAAAAATAAGAAAAGCTATTTAAAAAAAAAACATTCTATTGCATATTTTAAAGTTGCTAAGAGGTGGCTCAGGTTAAGCCCAGGACCAGGGGAAACAACAAAGTAGATAAATTGCTTCTTTCTCATCTCCCTTCCTTCCTGCTTGTTGCCTGCTTTCATTCCTGCTTGCCTGCCTTCCTCTAAAAATAAAGTTCTTATCTCACACACACACACACACACACACACACACACAATGTATAACTCTGTATGGGTATAGATGTTAACTGTATGGGTATAGATGGGTATAGACGTTAATTTTTAATTTAAAAAAATTTTTCTTTTTAAATAGGACAGAAGTCATTGGGATTTACACATTTCCTTAACTTAAATTAGAGAAATAATTGTTGAAGGATGAGACCAAAAAGAAAGACTATACTAAAGAAGATAAT
Source organism: Solenodon paradoxus (assembly GCA_004363575.1). Lineage (NCBI taxonomy): Eukaryota > Metazoa > Chordata > Mammalia > Eulipotyphla > Solenodontidae > Solenodon > Solenodon paradoxus. The sequence goes on from RJWH01000030.1 coordinate 200,033, forward strand.
TTCTTTATGCTAAGAAATTTCTCACCTGATTTATGTATTTAAGCCTTTGTAATAACCAAAGTTTTATTCAAACTCTACAACACACTCTTTATTGAAGTTTCTTTAAGAAGGCAATTGTTCATGTAATAGTGTCATTGTTCTTAGGAGATAGATGCTGAACTACTTAGCGAGGTATTATGATGATATCTGTATACGCTGGTCTCAAATGAATAAACAAAACAACACTCAGAAAGAGACAGAGAGATAAGCAGATGTGGCAAAGTTGACAAATCAGCCAATTCCTAAAGGGAGGTTATATGGGTGTTAAATGTATTATTTTTTGATAACTTCTCTATAGTTTCAAAAGTTTTCAAAATAGGCATGCCCTTGGTGACCTAGTGGATAAGGTCACTGGATGATGTCCCAAGGACCCGGGTGTGAGACCCAGGGCTGGGGGAGCAACCAAAATGAACAGCTAAATAAAATACATAAATAAATGCATATACCTCCTCTCTTCCAGCCTGTCTCCTTGTCTTCATTCCTGCCTATACCTTCCTTTTAAAAATAAAATAAATACATAATAAAAATTTGCAAAATTGAAAGTTGAGGGAAAACTCCATCTCCAGGCATTCAAAATAGCAATTTGATCACAATTTGAATTGCCTCCTTCTACCCCTAACTTTTAGTTATTCATAATTTTTCATTCTGCTAATTTTGTGTAGTATTTACATAATTACCTGAAGGGCTTATAAAGGCAGCTAGCTAGCAAATGAACAGAGGGTGAATGTGGGCATTTTGGAAAGCTATGGATGTAAATATTTTTCCCTCTTTTTCCTAGTTTCTGATGTTCCAAGGGACCTGGAAGTTGTCGCCACCACGCCTACCAGTGTGATGATCAACTGGGAAGCTCCTGCCGTCACAGTGAGATACTACAGGATCACCTATGGAGAAATAGGTGCGTCAGCGAAATGCTGTCCTACGCTTTGATCAAGTCGGGGTTCTTGTGTAGCCTAAAAGCCTCAGTGTGGAGACAGATCTGAAAAAAAGCTTGGCAAGTCCATTCAACAGAGCCTTGTCTTTTCCAAAGAGACATGGGAAAAAAATGCATGATTTAATTAGTGGCAAATTACGATAAAAAGTACAATACTAGAGGGAGAACCTTACTTTAAAGAATAAACAGATTACAAATTCACAAATATACTACTAGCGATGACGAGCTAAATGATTTGTGGTTTTTCTTCTTTCTTACTTCTATTTTCCTAATTTTATTCATGATGAGTATGTTCCATTAACATTGGAAGAAAAGCACACCAGAAATGCAACCCTGGGGTGAGAGGACGTAGCTTCTTCCTTGTCCTAATGTTCATGTACAACTTAGTGATATTTTAAAGTAGAAATGTTAAAATAGCTGCAATTTTCTCCCAGTATTTACATACTTATCAAGGTTTACTACATGCATAAACAGACTTTTCTGCTTAGTCCCTAGAAATAGAACTCTTTTAAGGCATAATTAAATGGGCTAAGCAAAGGTATGACGTACTTATTGCCCTCAAAACCTTAATGCAGTTGCTCCACCATCCCCAGGTAATTCTCAGCCTCTCATACTTTGAATGGATCCCTTTTCAAACAGGAGGAAGTAGCCCTGTCCAGGAGTTCACTGTGCCTGGGAGCAGGTCTTCAGCTACCATCAGTGGACTCAAACCTGGAGTTGACTACACCATCACCCTTTATGCTGTCACTGGCCGTGGGGACAGTCCAGCCAGCAGCAAGCCAGTTTCCATTGATTACCGAACAGGTACTGAGTCTTCTTCTGGGATGACGCAGCTGTATTTACTCTGACAGTTTTTACAGTGTTCTCCCAAGGTACTTTCTTCATTGTGATTTTTTTCTTTAATGAGATGAAACAACTCCTGCAGTTAATAGAGTTTTGAGCCTGGTATGTAAGAAAGCACCCCCCCAAGGACAGGAATTTTTTCTGTTTTGTGACTGGTGTATTCCATATGCCTATAATAAAGACTGGCATAAAGGATGCTTAATAAATATTTGTTAGTGAATGATGAAAACTACTTGGAATGTGAGTAAAGCAGCCATCTTGAAAGTAGGAAATGGTATCAAGTTATCTCCCCCAAAGTATCTCTGTGTTTCTTCAAAAGAAATGACTTGGAGAGGTTAATGGTAGTAAAACATCATTCAGTATATATCAGAACTGGAAACAAGGCCACGTCCAGTCTTGACCCCAAGAACTGGGACATCACTGGTTTCTCTTTGTTTTTATTTGTAGAAATTGACAAACCATCTCAGATGCAAGTGACTGATGTTCAGGAAAACAGCATTAGTGTCAGATGGCTGCCTTCAGCTTCCCCTGTGACTGGTTACAGAGTGACCACTACTCCCAAAAATGGCCCAGGACCATCAAAAACTAAAACCACAGGTCCAGGTAAGAATGGCCAGCAACTCAGCAACCAAGTAGACTCACACTCTACACTTTTTTAAACAAGTGACCATCTCCCTGTGAGTACTATACATTCCGTAGCCTAAGTTAATGTTTCTTCATTTGTGATTGCAGGGCTCAAGATTGTTACCAGTTCCCTTCACAATAGAATGTTTAGGAGAAGTGCTTTTCTGTTTTTACATGCATGGTTCTGTTAGGTAAAGTGGACGTATTAGAAATGATGAGATTCATCTTGGTAGTTTTGTTTATCATGTACACCAAAACTGACTTTTCATGATTCTCTTAGCTCTTGTTTTTTGGGTTTTTTTTTTTAATGAAATCCATGTGAAATTAAATCTTAAGGCAATATCTTTAAGACAAGCTAATTTTCATTTTTTCAAGAATAGTGGCATTTATTAGGGGACCATCTATTACATTAAAAATTTTTTTTTCTTAGTATTTAATTGAGCTAACTTTGTTTAATAGACTAATATAAGCTTATATGTGTGGATTCCCCATATGTACAAGTTCCTCATTCCACATCAACACACCCTGCCCTCCACCAAATGACCAAGAGTTCTTCACTCAGATTAAATTTTAGAGCTTATCCTTTTGTGTGACTTTACTCCAATATGCTAATTTCTGTTAACAACGAACATGTTTGTTGAAGAGGAAATCCGTCTGGCTCCTCCCTGTGTTGGTAATTGCACCAATGAAAATTCTAGTCCACCACATGTTTACTGCCAGACTCTGTAAGTGGGTTACATGGATGCTGAGTTTGCTTTTTACTGTCTTTGCAGATCAAACAGAAATGACCATCGAAGGCTTGCAGCCCACAGTTGAGTATGTGGTTAGTGTCTATGCTCAGAATCGAAATGGAGAGAGTCAGCCTCTGGTTCAGTCTGCAGTAACCAGTACGTAACTAGAGCTTGTTTTCCCTTTTCTAAGACACATTTTGTTCTTAGGCATTAGAATGCTCTCCCCATGTATTTTGCCATTATCCGTAGTGAAGACCACTTTTTGTTTAGCTTATATCTTGAGTTGAGTCCTTTACAAGCATTTTTCCTTCTCAGTGCCAGCAATGGACATATAGGGAAAGAAGTTGTGGACAACCATAGTTAGTGTGCTTTGAATTTCTTTTGCTTAAATGGCCTCAGCAAAATCTTATTTGCCTGTAGCAAATCTACAAGATATTTTCTAGGACCTTCTTTTCTATGACTGGATAGTAAAGTTGATTGATGCGTGCCTCATGAAACACGTTTGGAGTCCAAGGGGAGGGTTGGCTGGACCAGCATTTCATCTAAATACTTAAGGGTCGGGGAGAGGTAAAGAAAGATTCTGGTAGTCTTTAAAACAAACACTATAAATCAACTTTACCCTTTCCATGGCCTAGAAAATGCAGGTCTATGAGACTAACATCACATTGCAAAAATTAATCTTGGAAAATATTGTAAAATTATTATAAATAAATTTCCATTCTGGGGACATTTGGCAGGATGTCTACGCATCTCATGTATACCTATGTTTTATCATGCGATGTGACATTGAAAATTTTTGAAACTGAAAAAACAAATCAGGCAAATTTCATGTAATTTTTTTAACTTAATTGTGAGTGCATTGGAATTTGATTCATCCAAGAAAATGATTATCTGCAAACTGCTTTGCATGTGATAAAAATGCTTATTTCCCAACTTGCTTTTCACATGACCTCTTACCATTAATTTGCCTAACAGACATTGATCGCCCCAAAGGACTGGCATTCACTGATGTGGATGTCGATTCCATCAAAATTGCTTGGGAAAGCCCACAAGGGCAAGTTTCCAGGTACAGGGTGACCTACTCGAGCCCTGAGGATGGAATCCATGAGCTATTCCCTGCACCTGACGGTGAAGAAGACACTGCAGAGCTGCAAGGCCTCAGGCCGGGTTCTGAGTACACAGTCAGTGTGGTTGCCTTGCACGCTGACATGGAGAGCCAGCCCCTGACTGGGACCCAGTCCACAGGTATATCGCTCACTGCACCCCAGGGTGCTCATGGGAGCAGAGGCTTTATGCCCTGCTGAATGAAATCTATTTTATCAGGCTACTGATTCCCATGTAAGGGGGTAAATAAGTAAATAAACAAGCCTTTCTATTAGGAAAGACCCTCTCGGAAGATGAGCAGTAATAAATAGGAAAGTTTAGGTGATAGATAAAGTCTAATCAAAGGAAATTTGGGAGTAGCTTGGCTTATGAACAGGGCCCTAAACTAGTGAGATATTTGAAGATACGACTAACGTTGTAGATGATTTCCTAAGCTGCACTTCCTGTGGCTATGCTTGCTGTGTATTAAGGAAAGACATTTAGCATCCTAGGGCTTGCCCTAAAAATGGACCCCACACTGGGCTGTTTCGTAGCAGAATGAGTCTGAGAACACATGGGTCAGACCTTCCTTCTCTGGTTAGGTGTTAAGGGCTGGGTGTGTAGTTCGCTTAAAGGGCAGCACATTAGGCACATAGGAAACGGCTAAGAGGGCGGTGCTTTTCACAAGACTGCATCCCCTGTGCTGCATGTCTAAAGCAGAGAGAAGTGCCAAGGCCGAGTCCCGATGCAGCATAAACCCTGGAGGTGCCAATCTGTATGATCGCTTTTTGCTTCTCTTTGCTGCTTCTGTGTGAGCCCATTTTCTACTTACGCTGCACCACGGAGAATACTTCAAATGGAGCGGTGATATTTGCCATCAGGTCCAAATGAAAAGAATAAAAAGGCATTCTGTCTTTTTTTTGCAGGGTTGGGGGATAGAATACACTACGAAACGATTTTCCATACAAAGATCATTTATAGCAGAAAAGGGCTATTGCTCATCACTCCATACAAATGGAAATCAATCCTCATAGCCAATAAGCCAATTTGACTTTTCTTAGTTCTTCAGGGAAAGCTAAAAACAACTTCTCAAACCCAAAGACACTTAGAGTTCTGGCATAGACCCAAGTGTTTCCAGTGACTCTGAGCATTGGTGGCTGCAAAACACGTTTTTTTAACACTGTCTTCATATATGGTTTCTTAAACTTTCTTGTCCTGAATTTTTGCTTGACCAAGGAACTTAACTCACCAACTAAGAATAAGTTATTTGACTTCTTGGAATTCACTTAATTTTCCCTTTCCCCCATTTCCTATAAATAACCTTTAACCATGACCACCCCAACAGCCATTCCTGCACCAACCAACCTCCAGTTCACTCAGGTTACCCCAACAAGCGTGACTGCCCAGTGGACTGCTCCCAATGTTCAGCTCACTGGGTATCGCGTGCGGGTGACCCCCAAAGAGAAGACCGGACCAATGAAGGAAATCAACCTTGCTCCTGACAGTTCATCTGTGGTGGTATCAGGACTCATGGTAAGGAGTGAGCATCTTCCACTGGGATGAAGAAGAAGGTTGTTTATTTCTTATATAGTTTAAGTTGGTGGGAATATGATGTCACCTTAAAGCTGTCCTTTGCCTCTGTCCTCAAATAATTTTATTGTAATATTTATGTCAAGTCGGATTCCTTTATGTTGATCTAAACTTTCCAAATGACTACCTGGGACGGAATTTTATAAATAGCTTTAGATATTGCACAGTTGTTTAATATACTCTGTTTATTTGAAAAATGGTAGGTATGTTGGGAGCGAGTGAGTTCAGTCTATGTATCTGTAGGTTGAATACATGAATCCGCTTTAGTTATGCATTTTCCGAAGTCTGTTACCTAGCCAAGGAATATTCTCTAGTTTGTACCAATCCAGCTAGACCCTACCCTCATTAAACCTGTTTCATTCTTTTAGACAAGCATATAGAGAACTAGCCAGTACCTAGGGAATTGATGTACTTCTTAACAGAAGGCCAGTTCTAGGAGAAACTACAGGAAGAAGGTTCAGAGATGGACTAGAGCATTTTCTTTGCTTCTTGATGATTAAAAAAAAAATCATGAATTACACCTGATCATAAAACAACTAGTACCCATTTTCCTCATTTTGTATTAGCTGAGTGTAAATATGTAAGTTGTACTTTATTTGGGTTTAATCCCAAGAACATTTTTTTAAGTTCACTTAATTCAGCTATCTTTTTGATCAACTGCAGTGTCAGAATGAAATGAATGCAGACATTTACATTGCTGTGAATTTTGCTAGCTTATTGATTTATTTATTTTATAACCGCTGTGTTTTATCTAATGCTGCTGTGAACATCCTTGGGCTTCAGAAGATTGCTAAAGCTTCCCTTCTTTCTAGGTGTCCACCAAATACGAAGTAAGTGTCTATGCCCTTAAGGACACTTTGACCAGCAGACCAGCTCAGAGAGTTGTCACTACTCTAGAGAGTAAGTAATCAAATGTTTTAGTAATTGCCAACTATTATATCGAAACACAAAGAGTGGTAAGTGATCTTTTAGATCACTATGTTCAGAATGGTATGATACCCAATTTAGAAACAGATTTGCTCTCCTAGCTTTTCATCTTACCATTTGCACCTATTTTGCCCTTCTGGAAAGTGGGCTACTGCCACATTAAATGGAATCACTTCAGAATGCTGCACTGCTGCTGCTGTGTTCGAGAACTAACGACTAGCCTGTGCTCTGCTGTTAAAATTTGCTTTCATGGAGTTAAGTTTAACGAGGACATACCGACTTCAGTTCTATCTTAACGGTACAAGAAATAATAGATAAAATTGGAGACTCAAGTCTCATATTTTGTCATATCCATAATTAATATATCAATAACTGAAATATTTTCTTTCAGAAATCACACAAAGTGTCAGAGTGAATATATCTCTAAAATAGGGATGGTGTGGCACTGGGCACTGTAGAGAAAAAAATATGATTCAATCCTTATGAAAATAACAGTAAGCTAGAAATACGTTTATATATCATTGCTGACTGAGCATATGATTATAACTTCTACACATATATTTTGCATTATAATAAGTTAATAAATTGAACACTTATTGAAGTATGTATAGATACTATAAAGCCAGCATTGGAAAACTTCAGTTCTTAAAAAGAAAGGCCTGGGAACATCCTGGTGGCCTAGCACATCAGTCTACTACCTCTGGCTGGTGTGGTCCATGCACATCCCAAGGACCCAGGGTCAAGACCTGAGGCCAGGAGCAACAAGCAAGATGCACAATAGCATAAAATAAAGAAAATGCTTCTTCTTCTTCTTTTCTTCCTGCCTGCATCTTTTCCTTAAAAAAAAAAAAAAAAAAAAAAAAGAAATGTAGGAGAGGTTGAGTATTTTAATATTTCCTAATCACTGTCAACCTTTCTCAAAGCCACCAAAGAAAATGTACATGTCATGTATTAGAAATGTATGAATGGATTCGGTATATAATAAAGCAACCTTTTAAAGTACCAGCATTTTACCTGCAGGAGCCCATCAGGCGCTCATCTCTGTCTTTGATCTCTTTGCAGATGTCAGCCCTCCAAGGAGGGCTCGAGTGACAGATGCCACTGAGACCACCATCACCATCAGCTGGAGAACCAAGACTGAGACCATCACTGGCTTCCAAGTGGATGCCGTCCCAGCAAATGGCCAGAATCCAATTCAGCGAACCATCAAGCCAGATGTCAGAAGCTACACCATTACAGGTACTGGTCACATTTGTTAAGTACTATTCACAGAATAAGAGCCTGTTATTCTGTCCCCCTTACACAGATTAAATTTATTGACAATGTTTCATGACAACCCAACTCTAGTTTTGCAAAATGTCTGTTCATACTCTGATCAGAAATACTTTTGTTCTCTGGATACTTGATTTAATCTAATATTTGCCAGAGAAATGACATAAGTTCCCGTCATTGAATTTAATCTTTCATCAATGTGCATTTGCTTATAAAAATTATAAATTCATGCTTAAAAACAAAAGAAATGGTGATTGTACAGTTATTCACATCAACCTCAGTGATAGCAATTACATTTAAAAAAAACAAGCAAGACTAATTCCTAATTCGTAAAGATTCCAGGTATAGTTGAGAAAGTTTAATGCTGGATCATATTAGGTCTTAACTTTGAGATTAAAAATTTCCATTCCAGTTACTAACCAGTGACTATCTGATTACACTAAAGAGAAAATGCCTTCTGTAGGTGGTCACTCCTGTTTCTCCAAAAAGGGTCACTTCTAAGATAGCGATTTTTTGTATTTTAAAAATTATTTTAGTCCCTTTGATTGCATCAGATTTTCTTTTGAGATTTGTTTCTCATTAACAGTTAACATCTAAACCTTGCTCGAATTTATTGCTCAAATATTAACCACTCTCGTGGTCTACCTAACCAGGACATGGTAGAGGAACCGTGAAAATTGCAAATGAGTCTGAAGTGTTTTCCCCGTAGATCGGGATCAGGTAAAAATCATCTCTTCCCAAACCCCAGGTCTGCAGCCCGGCACTGACTACAAGATCCACCTTTACACCCTGAACGACAACGCCCGGAGCTCCCCCGTGATCATCGACGCTTCCACGGGTAACTAACTGCTCCTTCTACTAAGAAATGCTACACACTTAGACGCGATCGGTCATGTGAACTTCAGGACCACCTGCGAGGCTGACATTTTCCTTATTATGTATCACAGAGAATTGTTTTTCATTTACAGAACTCTCAGATTCTTAAGTCTATTTATTAGGACTCCGAAAAGGGGTGGGGTGTCATTTTCTTGGTTATTCATTTCCTTAGAGACTTCATTTCGTTTTCTTTCAGCCATTGATGCACCATCCAACCTGCATTTCCTGGCCACCACACCCAACTCGCTGCTGTTCTCCTGGCAGCCGCCCAGTGCAGGGATTACTGGCTACATCATCAAGTATGAGAAGCCTGGGTCTCCTCCTAGAGAAGTGGTTCCTCGGCCACGCCCTGGCGTAACAGAATCTACCATAACTGGTAATGCTGCTTCCGTGCTGCCCGTTTCCTCATTACTCCCCAGGACACCCGAAGAGCTTAGCGCTCCCAGTGATCTTCGTTGCTGTTCCATGAGAACAGAAGTCTGTTTCTGATCACTTCGGAAAGCGTTTTCTGGGTAGGCGCTTAGAGCTCAATACTCTTAAAAGGAATGTACTCATGTAAATGCAATCGTTTCAGCACTATCATAATAACATAACTAGAATCTTTTTATTTGCTGTACATTTGCAGATCCCTATCAGATCAGCTCTAGACAAAGACGTGTTTCAAAGCAAACAAGTTCCTAGCAATCCTGTTCTCTCAGCGAGCTCCCTAGTGCTTTCAGTACTTCCCAGAGTGCCTCCTGCCCTGGCCTCATTGTCCAGATCCACAGACTACGTCTTGACGCAAAGTGATTCCCAACCATTCATACTGGAGACAGTGCCTGAAATGGGGAGCGAAAGTTGTCCAGATCAGTGGGAAAGATCATAGACTTCTGACTGTTATTCTCCTAGAGATGAATGTTTTAAACTATGCAGAGAGTCTCATGTGGACTTAAGAATCTGGAACCATCAGATACCAGGAGACACTCTTTTGTTTTTGTTGTTTTGAGGTAACTCTGATTTACAACACAATGTAAGTCTGAGATATGCAAATTTGCTCTGTCAAATATATGAGGACAAATCATGTCCATCACCAAATTAGGAGATACCTTTTTAGAAACTTTAGGGACAGGAAAATAGAATCAGATATGGAAGAAGTTGAATTGGATACTTACTTTCCTTTTCATAGATCCTACCACCGAGGTCCCTTGGTTATTAGGTATAAGTAGGTTTCTGTATACACACTACAATCATCTCTCTCAATGTATATTCCGTTGCTGGTGTACAATGCCCATAGATGTTCTTGAGTTTCATAAAAGCAATGGGACCACATGTTAAAAGAAGAGCCAGAAAAGCTAGCATAAAAGTACTTATTCGGGTGTCAGCTTTGATGGCAAGATCATGAGTCTGCTTAGTGGCCATCATACGCAGAGTATTTGGGTGTTTGTGGAAGGAAAACGGAGTCAGTTTTACCTTTCGAGAGGCCAAATGCCAGCAGCAGAGGATGCTTCTTCCCAGTAGTGTCTTCTTGTGAGATCAACTCTTCCTGACCAGCTGAGCCTGCAGAGATAATGTGATGATCTCTCCTTTCTCAGGTCTGGAACCAGGAACCGAGTACACAATCTATATCATTGCTCTCAAGAACAACCAGAAGAGTGAGCCTCTAATCGGGAGGAAAAAGACAGGTAAAAAGCATGCAAACAATCAGGACAAAACTAATCCCAGATGATTAATTTTGCAGTAACGGAGCTTTTTTCCCTACAGCAGAGCATATGTGTTGTATTCTCGGATCACAATAATAACATAATCTGCAATGTTCAGTTTTATGTTTTTCTTAGTCAGTCAATATAGAGCCTTTTATTCATCTTTTGAAAACTCAAACCAGGTGTTAAAGTGTAAAGACCAAGCTGTCATTGCTAATCTCCTGTGCCTTCTGTTGAAGTTAAAAAGGTTTCAAAAGAATAGTCATTGATTTCTAAAGTTTGGAACTCAGTGTCTTACCTTCTCATACAATTTGAATTTAGTTTGAAGAAAGTGCTTCAGTGATGCCGAATTCTGAAATAAACATGTCTGTATTTTATCTACTTTTCCCATTTCAAACCATGAAAAGCGGTAGTTACACCTCTGGAATTCTCATCCTTCAGAGGCTGATATAATTAGCTTGGATTCTAGTCTTTATACATGATTTTCAAATTTAAAAAAAGAGAAAAATCTGCACATTTGAGTTCCATTAGGTTTCATTTGAGAGGGGCAGCTTCCACGGGGCTCAGCAGTTGAGAGCTTTGTATGATATGTTCATACTAACCCTTTTCATTCTAAACTCTCAAGAAACCTTTGAGAAAAATGATGAAGATTTCTTTCTGGAAAAAGCATGTTGTGGTCTCAGAACTGTGCATTTTCCAGGGGCTTTGATCAAATTGATAAACTGTCGATGTTGCCTGAATTGTGATGATTACTATTGCTTCTTCTGGGAGCTTAACGCGCTTTGCTTTTTTGGCTCTAACCTCTCTTGGCTAGATGAGCTTCCCCAACTGGTAACCCTTCCACACCCCAATCTTCATGGACCAGAGATCTTGGATGTTCCCTCCACAGTTCAAAAGACCCCTTTCTTCACCAACCCTGGGTATGACACTGGAAACGGTATTCAGCTTCCTGGCACTTCCGGTCAGCAGCCCAGTGTTGGCCAACAAATGATCTTTGAGGAGCATGGTTTTAGGCGAACCACACCGCCCACAATGGCCACCCCTGTAAGGCATAGGCCAAGACCATATCCGCCGAATGTAAATGAGGAGATCCAAATTGGTCATGTCCCCAGGGGAGACGTAGACCATCATCTCTACCCTCACGTTCTGGGACTCAATCCAAATGCCTCTACAGGACAAGAAGCTCTCTCACAGACAACCATCTCTTGGACCCCATTCCAGGAAAGCTCTGAGTATATCATTTCATGTCACCCAGTTGGCATTGATGAAACACCTTTGCAGGTAATTAATTTTTCTTTTTACTTCTGACTAAAAGTACTTATTCAGGTGTCAGCTTTGATGGCAAGGTCATGAGTCTGCTTATAATGTGTGGCCTAGAAAGAACTAAGCTAGGAAACTAAAGGGAGTTATGATGTCAGGTGGCCATACTTAACCTCAATATGACTTTACTTTGGGAGACATATTAGAAAGTGTCATTAGTTGTTGGGGTTTTTTTAAAAGGAAAGATACAGGTAGGAATGAAGGCAAGCACGAGCAGGCAGGCAGGAAGAGAGAGGAGAAAGAACCACTTCATTTACTTTATTTAATTCTTCATTTTGGTTTACATCCCGGCCCCAGGTCTTAAACCCAGGTCCTTGGGATGTATGTGGTCTGCGCTCATGGCCAAAGGCAGCTGACTAATCCTGTATTCCACTGGGGTGTACCCATTAGTTTGTATTTGAAGGACAGAATGAAATCAGTCATTATTCTCATATATTTGAGGCTCCTGAGTAACACAGACTAAGAAAAAGATCCTGGAAAAGAGAGTGAAAGTCTCCCTGAATTTTGATTTGCACAAGAAAGGTTGAAACGCTATCCTTACAGTTTGCCCTTGAAGAATTCCATTATCTGCAGTATGTCTAAGAAGAAAGAAGTTAGGTGAAGCTGTGCATATCAGCTGTTTTAAGTGATTGATTCTCTCACTAAAACTCCTATTCTTTAATTTGTCTTGCTGGTATCAATTTTTATTGCATGAACTTATTTTTAGAAAGTGGCAGAATTTTTAAAAGTGACTATGCTGTGGAAGATTTATGAGCTTAGAAACATGATTTGGAAGATTTGCCAAGGTGTTTTCAGGGCCCCATGTTTGGGTGAGATGCCATCTGTGCTGGATGAAGTTACCTCCCACACGGCACAGTGGCCATGTTTTATGGGAAGGGGGCATGGCTGGTTTCCAAAGGGCTTGCAAGACAGCAGACTAAGGAGGGGAGGCTGTCTTGAGAATGACTGAGGGCTCCTGATTTCTAGGGAACACACTCGTTGACATTTGGCAAGAAAATCTTAGAGGTAGAAATGAAAGTCCTTCATGCTGGTTCCATTCTCCCTTCAACAGGTTGGGATCATTATGCCCTCCTCCTTCTTTGTCTCTTTTTGCTTTGTTTATGCAATGAGGGTTATGCCACTAGGGAAAGTCCTGTCAATTGCTCCCCATAATGCGTTGTCCCTCACTTGTGATGTGCCGGTGATTGCAGTTCCGAGTCCCTGGCACTTCGGCTAGCGCCACGCTGACGGGCCTTACCAGAGGGACCACCTACAACATCGTAGTGGAGGCCCTGAAAGACCATAAGCGGCACAAGGTTCAGGAGGAGGTCATTACCGTGGGCAACTCGGGTATGTGAAGGCCTGTCACCAGGCCGGGCTTCCTCCGGATTACTCCAGAGATGCTGTCTCTGTTGACTGTCTTTGTTTCTGTTGTGTTTTATCTTTGGGAATAAATGCTATGAAGCACACAAGTAACTTTAAATCCTCTTTTTCCCTCTGATGATCATAGTATCTTTGTAAACTGCACACATACATAGACTCGCAAACACTCATGTGAGGACAGGTCTGAAAGGGACTTTAAATATGAAATCCAACACTGCGAGGCCCTGTGAATATCTGAGCTGACATGTGGTACAAGTCCCCTGAGCCCTTTCCCCAGACTCTCTCCATCTCATGTTGCTCGAGTCATTTTTTTTGGACCTAAACTGATTATCTGGAAAGGAATTTCTCCATCCCCAGACTTTATGACACCTGTGCCTGATGGAAAATGCTACCAACGTAGTTCATTTAAGTCAAAAGCACTCCCTTATTCCAATGCTATTTCAATTTTTTCAGATTGTATTGATCCAAAGCTTCGATGGAGGTTAAATGGTCATTGGCCTTCTTGGTAACACTAGAAAAATCCTTTTAAGCCAGTTAGTTGTGTGTCCCTGGGATTTTCAACCTGAAACAGCTGAAGAGCCACAGGGAGTAATCAAACTCTGAATCTTGAATCAGCCAATGGGAAGTCTCTCTAGTTCACATCAGCAGGGGGTACTAAATTCTGTCTGCCAAGTGACAGGCTTTTTTCTTCAGGTCAGTCACTTAGTCTCAGCCTCTGTCCTCATTTTCTACACAACTGTGCTACTTTGCATGTATTAACGCTTGTGAATTAAGAGTTGGGGGAGGATGGGCAGTATTTTGTGCTTGTGTCCCTGGTAATGCATATCACTTACTTCTGTGGTTTTGCTAATAAAACACCACGTGAAAGGAAGTTTCGAGAGCACAAAGGTCTTTGTACTTTTCTTCATTATTTTTCAAAAAAAGATTCTATCTCCATAACTTTAGTCAGGTGGGGAATTTTAACTTCTAGCTATTTTTGGAGTAGTAAGAGCCCTGCTAGCCATTTATTATGCTCTTTCCATTTTTCTCTCCGACTCCTTACTCCCAGAAGCAGTATTCTGCATTCTAGCCAGTTTCTCCTGGCTTTGAGATATTTCAGATTTCCTAGTTTCTCCACAACTCTAGTTTCTTTCAGAGTGAAGCCTTTTAAAAGAAAAATGGCACTTGAAATATCTATTGCTTTTGAGCTTTTGTGCTGTAAAAAACAAATATATTCAGTGGGATTTCAAGTCAGAGTAAGATAGTTTAATTTTTAGAGAATAACTTGAAGCATGCTTTGTAATTTTTTAAAATAGACTTAGCTAAAATATAGAGACCAAGATCTCAGGCAACATGAAGAGACTTCATTACTTATTCCTAAATCATCATAATCCCATTGCCTCCTCTTATTTGAAATAGTATTATTGATAAAGTAGTTCTACTACTATGATAATGTACAAAATTGAGGATTTTTATACTATTATATGAATGCAGTAATAAAAATGAAAATCGCATTATATTGTTAGGTAAAAATGCTGAAACTTTTGCATGGAAAGCAAATGATGGCCTCTAGTAATTATTCTTTTATTTGGTGTGCACTTTCTTCCTGTTGGCAATGGACTGGTGCTTTAAATACAGGATGTCACCTTTAGCTGGTCGATGTATTTTTATCATTATCTCCACATGACATATAAGGAAATAAGGCAAAGAAACGTTAAATAACTTACCTAAGGTCACCTGGGTACAGGTGAAAAAGCATTCCTTGTCTTTGTATTTTGTATCCAACTGAAATTCTTAACTAGCTTAAATTACCTTGAGATCTGGTCCATATTCTACAACCTAGATTTATCAGAAATGGTGACTTTTGTTTTAACCAGTGGCAAAAATGAAAGATGAATTCCTTTTTTTTTTTTTAAGGAAAGGTGCAGGCAGGAATGAAGTGAGCAGAGGCAGACAGGCAGGAAGAACACTTAAAATTTTACGTAGTTGTTCATCTTGGTTATTTCTACCCGCCGGCCCTGGGACGTTAACCCCGCACCTTGGGATGCATGTGGACCCTACCGACCCACCCCTGCTCCAACAGGGTGCACCAGCCAAGCAGTTGTTATTGGAGCAGCTGGTGCATTGATAGGATGGATGAACGCTTCCTAATGCGGCTGGGGGTGGGACAGGGGTGAGGAGATGTTGTATTTGATGAAATCGTAATGTACAATAATCTGGTCTTCTTTTCATGATAATTCCAAAAGCACCACTAAGATGTCTTTTTGCTTTTTCCTCCTTTTCTTCATGTAGTCGACCAAGGCCTAAGCCAGCCTGCGGATGACTCCTGCTTTGACCCCTACACAGTGTCCCATTATGCCATTGGAGAGGAGTGGGAGCGGTTGTCGGATTCTGGCTTTAAGCTTTCGTGCCAGTGCTTAGGCTTTGGCAGTGGTCATTTCAGATGTGACTCATCTAGTGAGTAGCTTGCTTGGTCCATCTCTTCAAGTTCCGTGCATCTGCCCCATGTGCTGGGGTAGCATGTTTGGCAGAGACCCAGGTTCTTCCAAACATACAAGCAAACAAGGGGTGACTGCTTGACTCCAAGTAACATTTCGCATCATAGAAAAATGATGGGAAATATTACTTGTTGGCTATTGCTTCCTTTCCAAGGTTATGTGCCAGTGTGACTATCAGTTAAAAATGAGTTTGTGATGGGAATAAGATTTGAAATTTGTAACTGTTAAATTAGTAAGTTAAATGCTTTGAAGAGTACCAGAGACACAAGGAAACCCCAAATCTCCTTTAGTGTGGAATCAGTTCCTAGGTGTTCACAAAACACTGCCGCTTTCAACACAAACCTAATACTCACATACCCTAGTACATATGTACACATCACTCCACACATACACTTTTACATTACACACACACGTGTGCACTCAGAGCTTGAATCTTGACATGTAAACAACATAGATAAATCTATGAAGAATCAACTACGATTGAAAAAAGATTTGATTTTCAAATTATAAGATTTTAATATTTTAAATTAGTTAAAATGATCCTAGAAATTACTTCTTATGCTTTGCAATTTAGTATTAGAATTTTTTTTTTTAAAGGAGAGGTACAGGTAGGAATGAGGGTGAGAAGAAGCAAGTAGGAAAAGAGAGGAAGAAGAAGAACTTTTATTTTTATTTTTTTAATTTAGTTGTTTATTGGTTTTTCCCCCCAGACCCAGGGCTTGAAGCCAGGGATATGTGACGTGCAGTCCTTTGAAGGAGATCGAGCTAACCGCTGCTGCACCAGGGCGTGCCTAGTAATAGAATTTATAAGCCTTTCCCTTATATGTCTGTACTTAGGAGATGTGATTATTTGCAATTGGCTGATTTTTATAGACATGATTATGCTTCATGAACAACTATCCAATAGATATATGCAGAAATCATTTTTTTCTAGAAATTGTATTTGAGGAAATAGAACCATAAACTTTTTTTTTAATTTTCAAAGTATTTTACTTAACTTTTGTACATGAAATCATTTCAGACTGAAATAGTAAAACAACTAGTTTTTTCAATATAGATTATTGCACTTAACCATCTGAAAATAGAGGAGTAAAAGAAATGTTCTGTGCTGTTGAGGAGTTGGAAGTCTGAACATGTGGCATCAATTAGGTGACTTTTAATTTCAGAAACTGAAAGACTGTTAAGTGTGCATATATTATCTATATAAGTGCTTAGGCATAATTATGGGAGCAGTGCTATTAGCTGATTTATATGATTCTATGGTTCAACATACATACTCGTTGCTTTGACATCATAATTGTCTAGTCACTGTTCTTCAGGTTTAGGGAATAACTAAACTGTTGATGAAATGGAAGTAGTATCTTGTTATGCAAATTTCTGAAGGTGTGTTTTTTTTAATGTTACTTTGGAGATTAAAAAGTCATCTCTTATGTATATATATATATAGTAGTTGAAGGCATTTAACTGTTGATTATTCAATAGCAGCCAAAACCAATTTTTATTTGTAGAAATGATAATCAATGATTTCTCACATTGTTTTGTTTTGGTACACAGGTTTAATTCTTTTACTCTTCCCATTTTCAAGAAACAGGTTATGGCATACAGAAACCAATTGATCTTTTTCTTTTTTTGCTTTCTTTCTTTTTTTGTTTTCGTTTTGTTTTTCTCTCTGAACTCCAGGATTCTACAAAACTAAAACACGATTTTTCTTCTGTGATCTATTCCTAAAAGACCACTCAAATTCGACTTGAGTTTTCCACAATTATAAACCTTAATAGTGAGAAATCAATGAACATTGTTGACTATTTTTATGACACAGTCACAGTGGAATAAATGGTACCTTAAAATAACCTAGAAAAATTTAAATGGTAAAGAGAATATTCTTAAATTCAACCAAAACAGGAACATGTCATAGAGATCATGATCTTTAATTCTCCTTGCCAGTCCTTCTAGTGACCTGGCTTTCAAACAGTGACACACCCCAGCACACTCACTGTCCTATGAGTCAGAACACACAGTAACTCATTCCCTCTGATGTCCCCCACCCCACAGAATGGTGCCACGACAATGGCGTCAACTATAAAATTGGAGAGAAGTGGGACCGCCAGGGAGAAAATGGGCAGATGATGAGCTGCACCTGCCTTGGAAACGGAAAAGGAGAATTCAAGTGCGACCCCCGTACGTAGCTGCAGATCGTTTTTCGTGTTTTAGTAAGCACTCTGCTCTCATTTCTAAGTGGCAGCTCTCACTCACAGAAATGACTGGAGGCTTTAGGTCTTCTTGAGGCATGAACGTGGGTTTGTTCATCGGAGACGATCTTCAAAAGTGACTCATGATTTGACACTATTGCAGGGCGTCTTGGCATTTCCACAACCTCAGTATTTTGACCATAATCTTACTGACGTGTGACAGGAAAGCTTTACGGGCCTTCAACTTCATCTGTTAAAATATGGTCTCCATCTTCCCAGTGAACCTTCTCAGTTAATTAGATCGTGCTTTTGGAAATGCTGCCCTAATATCTACAGAACAGTACCTCTCTTAGGGGTGATTCCCATCAGTGAATGGGATCGGAGCTATGATAACAAAAATTTGGGAGACAGACAGAACCTACCCTATGGAAGGGTCAAATTTATGTTACTGTGCCCAATCTTACATGTCTTTTGACTTGTCTCCATGTAGATGAGGCAACATGTTACGATGATGGAAAGATGTACCATGTAGGAGAACAGTGGCAGAAAGAATATCTTGGTGCCATTTGCTCCTGCACATGCTTTGGAGGCCAGAGGGTAAGATCTGATGTAGCAGGTTCTTTGCAATTTAGATGAAATAAAGGGGGAGGCTCCTGCTCTGATGACTGAGTTACACTTCCTATGGCAGCGACCCTTATGAATGTTGAAATACCTCACTTTCTGCTGGCACACAGCTGCCAATATAAGACTTCTGAGTACCCCTTCCCCTTTCACCCTCCCGGCATCTCAGCCTCTCCCACACCTGCACTTCTCCTGTGTCCACCCTTCGGCAAAGCATTAGGTGTTGGGTAGCCCTGGCCTCTGGTCCATGCCATGAACAGAGGATGGACAGGGCTCCTGTGACTTTGTTGTTGAATATTTTGAATAACATCTCACATCTAAGAAAAAAACCTCTTCTTCGTATACTCTTTCAACTCAAAAATAGATTTCTGCTTTAGGTCTAGCACTGTGCTAGAGAATATGGGACAAAAAGAGTCCTGAAAAATAGTCCTGGCTCCTAATGATACAGCTGGATATGTTAAATTAGCATACATTGAAAGTCAAGCTAATTAATTGTTGTTCTCAGTGAATCTGGCAAATACAGCACCAGCTGAGCTGGAATTAGCAGGAAAGGTTTCTGGAAAAGACACGCATAAGCTGGTTCAAGACCCAGGGCCAGCCAAGGAGGAACAACCAAGATGAACAACTAAATCAAACAAATAAACGTTTCTTCGTCTTCTCTCTTCCTCCCTGCCTATTCAACTTTATTCCTGCCTGCATCTTTCCTTTAAAAAATAAATAAATGGGGAAATAAGCTTGACATACTTATGTGACAAGATAAGGAAGTGATTGTCTTATTTAGGACTCCTGCAGTTGTAAGAGAAAAGCCCAAATCAAGTTAATTTAGGCAAAAGAAGTCTCACATACCTGCAAAAGTCCCAGCATCTACCAGCTCAGGGCTGCCCCTGCAGCGGTAGCTGAGTCTCCCCATCTCCCAAGTGCTTCCTTCCTTCATTTCGGCTTCCCTCTCCAGGAGACTTCCTGCCGCTGCTGGTCACCAAATGGTCCAGGTTTGTTGCCCACCCGCTTAGGATCGATGTTGAGAGAGAGCACATACCTCCTCACCTTTCTAGCCCAAGTCTCAGGGAGGAGCCCCACTGGCTCAGCTGGTTCTGCTGACCCCCTTACCCCACCTCTGGACAGGTGGAGGCCACCGTGTCACTGGCCATAGAAGTTTAAGAAATCGACCTGGGAGTCACCAGGAGGGTACCAGCCCTGCCTCACCAGCAGTTTCCTGTGTGACACCCCCGCTCCCTCCGAGCCAGTCACTCTTTGGGGGCTCAGTATCCTTACCTGTAAAAGAAGGTTGTTTGTCCGGATGATCTCAAGTCCCTTTTAAAATCTCCAGGACTCTGAAAATCTCATCTATCATTTAGTTCAGAAAACGTACTAAGGAAGGTGGGACTGGAATGAGCCTTAGCAGGTGAGTGTTTGAATAGGAAGAGAAGACAGGAGATCTCAGGAAAAGTCTAAATGGACAGCGGCAGCTAGAAGACGGGAGTAACTCTCCAGGATGCATTCTTCAGGTTCTGCACGCACGCGCACGTGCGCAGCTGTCATCAAAGCTGTCTTCGTGATTAACTGCTTCTATTCTGCCCATGCGACAGAGCTGACTTCTTTCACATGAGCATAAATTGTGATGCCCTCAGGTTACAATAGACTCCGTTTGACTTCGTGCCTCTGCTCTCTCAGGGCTGGCGCTGTGACAACTGCCGCAGACCTGGAGCCGAACCCAGTCAGGAAGGCTCCACCGGCCCCTCCTACAACCAGTACTCACCGAGATACCAGAGACCAAACACTGTAAGTGATCCACACCATGACTGGTGCCCTCCTAAGCGCAGTTAGGCGGAGAAAAGGGCGTCTCTTTCCACAGGTGCTTTCTCTGAATGGATCAATTTGTTTTCTCATCTTTTAATTGACTTGAGTAGAAAACTGGATTCTGTATTTAGGTTCTAATGTATTAAATTCTTGAACGTCTCTTGAACTTGCCTGGAACATTGATGGGTTCTCGAGACTAGAAATAGCCCCCTATCTCTAAGTTGTTGTCACACACACACACACACACACACACACACACACACACACACCTTTTTTTTTTCTGTGCAATTGACAGTATTTGCTACTAATTTTTAAATTTTATTTAAACAGAACGTCAACTGCCCGATTGAGTGCTTCATGCCTTTAGATATACAGGCTGACAGAGAAGATTCTCGAGAGTGATATTTCCAACCCAGAGAAACAAGCATGGATCTCTGCCAAGGTCCATCCAAACTGGAGCGACGTTAGCAGACCCCAGCTTAGACTGTTTGTTTCTTTCTTAAGCCCTTTTGCTCTGGAGTGACCTCTCCAGCTTCAGCTCAACTCACAGCTTCTCCAAGCATCACCCTGGGAGTGTTTTCTCATAAATGGGGACAGTTCATTGCCTGTTCTGCTCCCAAGTATTCAATACCGCTCAGTATTTTAAATGAAATGATTCTAACTTGTGATTTGGTTTGGGATCAATAGGGAAGAACATGCACCAACCAAGATGCAAAATTTTGAAATAAAATTACCAAAATTCTAAGTAGGGAAGTTGACCAGATTTTTTTACTTCCACATACCTGGTCTACAATATGGTAGAAACGTCATGTCCTTTTTGACTGTGGTATTTTAAATATCCACAGTACTCACTTTGTCCAAACGGTTCTAGTAATTGTCTAGAAATATCTTTCTCTTACTTGTTATTTATCAATTTTTCCCAGTATTTTTATATGGAAAAAAATTTGTATTGAGGACACTTGGTCTGCATTTGATAAGAGAAATTTGGTATAATTATGGTTGGTGATTATTTTTTATACTGTTTGTGCCAAAGCTTTACTACTGTGGAAAGAACTGTTTAATAAAAGATTTACATTCCACAACTTGAAGGTCATTGTTTCTTTTTTCTATGATGAAATTTGGGGGAAAATAATAATCTTCATGTATGTCAATTCAGGAAACACGGGAAAACCCACAATGTGTATGATTCTGATTCTTGGTGATTTAAGTACAAGATTTTTTTAAATCTTTTTAAATCTTAGGAAAACACATTTTCATGGTCGCTTCACCTCTTGTATAATGAGATGGTTTTGTATTTTCTACTTTCCCAGCTTTAAGTGACTTAAACATTTAACTTGCTTTATTTAGCTAGCTCTTCAGAAGTATAATGGAAATAACTTTTAATTGTTCTTATCTAGGCATTATTATTTGTCCTTCTCTTCCAAGCATTTCCTATCATCACGGAAATAAACACCTGGTCAAAGACAGTAACTTCAAGGAAAATTAAGGGATAACTGAGATGTTAAAACTTCTTGATTAAGTTTTAGAAAACTTGGTGGTATAAACACCTCAATCCTATTTGTCTTAATTCCCTGCTGACACTTGCAGGATATCCCCTCTGAACAAAATTTGGTGACTCCTTATCTGAAAAGGTCATCATTTCCTTTTCAATGGAACTTTGAGGAAAAAAACAAAAACAAAAAAACTTGGAGATTAATTCTGCCATCCAGAATAACAAATAGTGACATTGAGAATAATTAATTATAGATCACTAAAAGATTTGTAATTCCAAATATACAAAACATGGAAACACTTCTTTAAATACTAGCTTTCAATGTAAATTCAGTAAATACCTGGCAATTTATTAAATGCAGAGATTGTCTTATGATTCATTTGTTAAAAAACAAAGGGAACTCTCATTTGATTTACAGTTTACAAAATGCCTTAACATGCACACCCTTGTGGAGTAGCAGTTAAGTCTACCACCCCTGGCTGAGCGCAGTCCCCATGCATCCCAAGGACCTCAGTTTGCGTCTTGGGGTGGGGGCAATGGCCAAGATGAACAACCAAATAAACATAAAGGTGTCACTTCCTGCCTGCTTACCTACTTGTCTTCATTCCTGTCTGCACCGTTCGTTTAAAAAGTAAATTACTGCAACAATTTAGTGTCTCCTTTTGGGAAGTTTTAAGGCTTCACTGGGCAGAGGCTACACCTCCGATGAGTTTTTCTTGGTAGAACATAGACCCAGACCCTGACTTTCGTTTAGCATTACTAGTCTTTTAGCTTTCTCAGGCCAATAGTTATCAAAAGAGCTGCTCTGTATGTATGAAAAAAGGAAAAATAAGAGAAAGTTTAGACCCAGGTGGTAGTAAATGACTGTTCCTTACAGGCAGGTCATCATTGCTCAGAGGAGAGACTGTGGCTCAGTACAAATGCACATACTATGCAGTGGGGCATGTCACCGAAGACTTATATCTGAGAGAAATCGGGTTCGTCCTCCCACTTGGGAGGTAAAGAGGAAGCAGTTAACTCACTGGTGACAAGAGGAACCCAGCTCAATCTCACGAAAAGGTCTTTATATTTAAAAACAAGGAAATAGCAGCTTGGAAGTGGATTATAACTGCTTCACTTAACTAACTACAAACCTAAAACTACTTTCCCCAAATTGAGCTGAAGTATATCCAGCTAGATGATTAATGAAAGGGGTAGCAAGCACTTTGGACAGCAGACACTGATATAAAACCAGTTTCCACATTTCAGATTAAAAAGTACCACTTCTTCCAGAATGCCTGCTAGATCCTCAAAAGCAATATATTCAACTTGCAAATTAAACTATTTCAATAGTGAGTCAGTAACCACACTTTGATAACTAGAACAAATTAAGCAACTTTAAGAGGTCTTTTATGCTTTGGCATCAAAATGCAAGAATGGTAAAGCCTTTTTTACTATTTCTCAAATCATTCCAGCAGGATGAGGGAATTCTCAAAGATCTTTTAGTTTTTACTGACTCATGTTGCTGCTTCTCCTGAGAACTGTATAAGCAGGCAGATTGAAAGGCATAATTAAAAGACCAATCTAGATTTAGGAAAGAAATAGCCAATTCAAGAAAAATCAGGTAAAACAAGTAAATGTATCAGGCTTTAAAAATTACAGATCAGTTTGGAAGCTACCTTACCTTGCTGCACTTGATTTGCAAAGAAATTTATTGCTGTGTTTTTATTGTTTTTGGCTCTAATGACCTAAATGAATTATGCAAATGAGTATGCATAATAATATCACTAGTGTCCTATAAGGTGCACTTTCAATGGAGGTGAGTAAAGAAATGGTCAGGTGGAAAATACAAGTATAGGAAATGACTTTTCCATTTAATTTTATTTCCACTGAAAAGACTTCCATTTTTAGTTGTATGAAACTTATTAAAATGATTAAGAAATATCACATCAGCACATTTCAGTGCTAAAACTGTTTTGTATTCAGTAGATGCCCATTACTGTGGTAGGGGGCGTGTCAGTCTACAATTAAAAATTCCATTTTCAGGAGACACATTTCAACTATTAAAAAACAAAAGACCATGCCATAGAATTGCTCCTGTTTAGAAACATTTAAAGATCACCATAAAGGCTCGTAAGGGAGAAGATGCACACAGATGAATTTGCACTGCCATGGACTTTTCAGACCAAGAAAGGAATTTTTTTTTAAAGGAAAGACACAGGCAGGAACGAAGGTGGGTAGGCAGGCAGCCAGGAAGAGAGAGGAGGAAGAAGCACTTTTGCTTTATTTAGTCCTTCATCTGTCTCCCCTGGCCCCGGGTGGCAAACCCTGATCTTTGAGATGTATGTGGACTCTGCCTGTTGGAAACCTGCTATGCCCTGGAGTGCGCCAAGAAAGTAATTTTTGAAGATTATGCGGCACTCACATTTGTAATGAGAGTTACTATTGCCACATCATCCCACTCCATATCTTCATTATAATAGATTCCATTAAAACTGCAATGAAAATTCGATGTAGGATACAAAGAAAAAGAAGAAAATATTGTAAGTAATAAGAGCAAGAGAAATGGTCCTTTGGCTGAAAGCCAAACAGGAAATTCCTTTTTTAACATTACTCAAGTAGAACCAGGATTGAGATACTGAAGCATATTTTACATTTCCTTTAACTCCTTTTTATTCTTTAGAGACATAAGCAGCTTTAACAATCTTGGGAACCAAATTTATCTCTAATATAGCTGTGTGGAGCCCCCAGAGACTTGAAATTAACATTACCTGGGACTGCAAGCCAGCTAACACGGGGTGACAGCGACCTGCCCTCCCGGAAGCTGCAATCACCTGTCCTGAAGGCTGCTGAACATAGTAGTCTCCTCTTACGTAAAATACTTAAAAGGCCAAGGATTCGCCCAGCGAGTTCTTTGCAAAAGTTACTTTAGAACTATTGCCATTTCGTTCCAGAAAGAATCTACCTCAGCCAGGATACATCTGGACAGGACTTCTGAGTGAAAGCTGCTGATCTGTGTAATTCGGTATCCACTGTAAGATGCTGAGGGAGGTGCTCAAAAGTTGTATTTGACTCAAAAACATGCTGTTTTGGCGGAGAAATTAGAACTCACACACATTGCTGGTGGAAATGTAAAATGGGGCAGCTCTGTAGAAATAGTTTGGGGGTTCCTCAAAAAGTTAACCAGAGTTACCACATGACCCAGCAATTCCACTCCTAGGTACTTACCCAAGAAAACTGAAAACATATGTTCACATAAAAATTTGTACAGAAATGTTCAGAGCACCATTATTCACAAGAGCCAAAAGTGTTAACAACCTAAATGCCTATAAATGAATAAATGAAAGTGGCATACCCTTACAGTGGAATACTATCTGACTATAAAAAGGAATGAAGTACTCAGACATGCTTCAACATGAACCTCGAAAATAAGCCAAGTGGTGCGCCCTGGTGGAGTCACGGTTGGATGCGGGCCACATTTGTCCCAGGTCCCAGGTTTGAGTCCTGAGGCCGGGAGCAAAACCAGGAGGAACAACTAAATACGGTAAATGAGGTGTTTTTCCCTCCTCTCTCTTCCTGTCTCTGCTAGCCTTCATTCCTGCATGCACCTTTCCTTTAAAAAAAAAAACAAAAAACTAAAGCTTTTTTAAAAAAGAAAAAAGCCAAGTGTACGGACTCAGACATGAAAGGTCCTGTATGGCATTCCATTTCTAGCACATGTTCAGAAAAGGTAAACCAATAGAATTAGAATGTAGATTCTTAGTTACCAAGGGCTGGATGGGGGGATGGGAGGAATGGAGAATAATTGCTAATGAGAATAGCATTTATTTTAGGGCTGCTGAAAATGTTGCGGATCTAGAGTTGGTGATGGCTGCACAATTCTGTGAATATACTTAAAATTACTGACTTGTACACTTTAAAGTGGCTAAAAAGATAAATTTAATGTTTTGCCTATTTACATCAATAAAAAAGGGAAAAATGTAGTGTTATTTGGTTTCTTTAATATGCTTTTGCTTACTGATGAGAAATGAGGTGTGGGAAAACAGTAAATGAAAGGTGGAAGGAAATCAAAAACTTTTTGGCGATCAACTTGGAAACGGATAAAAACTTCCATAAAAAGAACTTACTACTTGTTAAGCTACTTTCCAAAACAATAATGTCTTCCTCAGCTCCCCATGCCTCTCCATACACAAAAGCATTATGAAATAACTAGCATTTTTTCACAAATAGTATTAGTGCTGTCCCAGGTGTTCTAAGCACACTTATGTATTTTATCTCATTTACACCTTGGAGCACTCCTAACAGGTGGGTAGTTATAATCACCGGTTTGCAAAGAGAAAAGTGAGAGGAGGCGAACCACCTTGCATCACAGATTTTACACAGAGGCAGGCCTTGAACCCAACACACTTGTTCAACAATACAACTCGGAGTTGTCACACTCTGCAGAGGAGTGAATCCATCCCCACTTTACTGATGAGGAAACAAACTCCAAGAGGTTTAGGCATGTGCCCAAGATCATCCAACAGGTGAATGGCAAAACATGGAAGTGGTTGTTACAAAGGCAGGCGAATAGCTTCCTGGAGGGAAGATGAGGCCATAATCCAAAACAAGCATGGAGGGGAGAGGTGGGGAGTACTGCATGCAGAACTATTATTCTTGATGTGATTGGTGGTGTTTTGTTTAAAAATGTTTTTTTCAACTTTAGATGTTTCATGTAATTTCCATAGGCATGACTCAATTTTTTAAAAGTGCAGGAACAGAGGAAGAAGTGTCTTTAATTTAGTTGTTCATATAGATTGCTTCTCCCCATAAGTGGGATTTGAATCTGGGGGTATGTGGTTTGCTCCTTTGGAGGCGAGTGACCCAGCTGCTGCTCCACCAGGGTGTGCCTGCAAGTTTTTAAAAGGAAAAGGCAGGCAGGAATGATGAGTAGGCAGGCAGGGAGAGGAGGAAGCATTTCTATTTCTTTATTCATCTTGGCTGCTTCCCCAGGGCCTGGGGCATGAACTCAGATCCTAGTGCTGTATGTGGACTGTGCTGAGTTGGAGGCAGGAGACCAAAACACTACTCCACCCAAGTGTGACCACCACTTATTTTTAAAAGTGCGTGCCTAGAAGTATTTAGCAAAACGAAGGTGTAAGCGTGTACAAGAAAGGGAGGTGCTGGCTGCCTGAAGACGTCTGGGTCTTTGTGCTCTCAGAAAGGGACAAAGGACTTGGCTTCAGAAAGGCGCCTTGGAGGCAAAAGATGGGTAAAGGGTGCCTTCAGGGGACTGTATTCACAAGTCAAGAAGCTTCCCCAACATGAAAAAACACATACTCTACTCATCTAATATCTCAATAAAATTTTTCTGCTCATTCTGCCACTAAAAAACGTTCTTTGTAATATCAGAGTACATTTTATTTAGACACCAAAAACATTTCAACCTTGAGGTTATGTTTGCATTGCCTAGAAAGAGACCGTACTAATGAGTTTCCACTTCTAGACCCTCCCAAGTATGATCTTCAGCTACAGACTGTGGACTGAGATCAACCCTAGTGCAGAGGAAGGGACACAGGACAGAGCCCAATGAGGCACCTCGGGGAATGGCTGGGGGCTACTTTTAACTGGTGCAGGGATGGTGGATTTGGCAGGGAAGTGGGAAGATTAAGGGAGAGAGGACCCCTTGATAGCCCTAAACTGAGGTGTTGAGAAATAAAGCACTGTAATCTTTGCTACTTAGGGTGCTCCTCACCAGGGTTCAAGCTTCCGTTCTGAAGATTCTCTGGTCTGAAAAGTATTGCCCCAGTTCTTCTGCCTCAAGCACCACCTGTCAGAGCAGCCAATGACAGTCAGGAAAAACGAACAGATTTTAAAAGAAAGAGTATGTGCTAAGTTACAGATTCCAACAGAAAAAAGAGATATTAAAACACAGCTAGAAAGACAACATCGATATGGAAAAAAAAAAAGGGTATTAGATGTGAAGAGAACCGCTGAAATAGAGAGCTCAGTAGGTGGGACAGACAGCAGAACGGGTATAATGTAGGCGTGAATTAGCCAATTTAAAGGCCAGGCTCAGGAAATTTCCCCTGGGACGACAAAGCAATGAGAAACATGCAATGTCAGAGAAAAGCTACATGAAGCACTGTATTAGAAATGCTAACATTTGGGTAAAAGAAACCTTACAAGTGAAAATAAAAATTCAGAGGAAATTTTAGTGGAAATAACAGGGACAATCTTGGAGAGAGGAAAAAAAAAAAAAAAAGATATCAGATGGAAAGGAAGAAGAAACTCAACGTGGAGATAATTACGGGCAAGATGAGTATAGAAATATAGAGAAGCAAGCCCTGATGGTCTAGCAGGCTAGTCCACTGCCTCGGACTGAGAGCCGTCCACACACATCCCAAGGCGTCCCAAAGCCCTGATGTGACCTGCGGCCGGGCGGGGAACAGACCAAGATGAACGACTAAATAAAAGTACTTCCCCTCCTCTCTCTTCCTGTCCGTACCTTTCCTTTGAACACACACAGAAAAAATGAAAGCAGAGGCATCTCTGGTGGCCAAGGAGTTAAGATTGCCAGTCCACACACATCCCAAGGACCAGGGTTTGCTGCCCACAGCTGGCGGGAAGACAACCAAGAACTAAATATCAAAATGCTTCTACCTCTTCTCTCTTCCTGCCTGCCTGCTTGCCTGCCAACTCTCCTTCATTCCTGCCTGCAATTTTTCTTTAAAGGAAAAAAAAACCTTGCATCAGAGAAAATTAATAAGCTTTCCTGCTGAAGAACAAGAACCAGATTCTCATCAGATTCTAAGCACAAGAATGGATGCAAGGAAATGATGGAGTAAGTTTTCAAAATATTAGAGCTTAAAACACAGAACTGTATGTGCAGTCAATATGAATTCAAATGTGCAGACATGATTAAAACATTACCAGGCATACAAGGTCTCAGAAGTTTTGCTATATGGATCAGACTATAGTTCACATAAAAGAAGAAATAAACACAGGAGATACTACAAGAGTTCTGTGAAGTAAAGGTTAATACAAATTTCAGAATGCCATCACTGAAAAAAAAAAAAAAACCTGAGAGACTGTATCACCCGAACCCAGATTTCAAAGTCAAGGAATTGACATTTCATGGACCTTTGGGAAGGGGGGAGATTGTGGGTTTTTCACTTATTGCAGGGGTGAAGGGATAGTTATCGATTCAAAGCAATAGTAAGGAATAAAAGTAGATAGACCCTATAAAATGCTAGAAATAGGGTCCAGATATATCAATAATTAAAGTAAACACAAATGGGCTGAATGCAACAGAAAAGCTTTTTAAAAAATAAAAATTCTAGATGTATGCACACAAAAGCTAGATATCTTAGATTTATACAGTATAAACTAAAAGAGCACTAGTTATGTTAATATTACATGAAACAAAACTCATTTTACATCCTAACCGAGAGAAAAGTTAAGATTGGAATGAAATGAAATGAAAGGCTGAAATCACTATGAAAAATAGCAACTTTAAACATGCTTGTACTCTTTTGGGCTCAAATATATATGAAGCAAACACTTTCAATCTGCAGGGAGAAATCAGTAAACTCATCTTCACAGAAGTTTCAATACATCTTTCTCGATTATTGAGATGAAACTTTTAAAACAATCAACTAACTGCAGCCATCAGTTTAGAAGAACTATAAAGCATCAGAGGCACAAATGAAATGACAATGAAGAAGTTCAACAGCAAAATCCCCAAAGTGAGAAACGGTGGAACCAAATTTGGTATCTTTAATAATCAAATGCAAGAAAAATTGTTTTAAAGTTTACAAAATTAAAAGTGGTCCACTGCATGACCAGAGTTGAGACACAGCAATCAAATGCAATGTGTGGACCAAGCTTTCAACAAGCTGAAAATAGGCAGTGCAGAAGATCTGCTCAATGACTGTTCAACTTTTTTAGTGTGATACTAGAATTGTGGTTACCTTTAAATACTTTTATTTCTTAGTAGTTTGAGTTTCAGAAAACTCGTGTAAATGATAGATCCCATATAGATCCCACACCCTTTTCTTTTACGAACAGCTCCTGACATATTTAAGTCAACATTGCTACATTATACTATAGACTCTTCAGATTTTATTAGTTTTCACTTTATGTATAAATTTTCAATTCTATTACATTAGTTATCCAGCCTCCATAGACTCCTCTAGTCTGAGTTTTTCAAGAATTCCCTTATTTTGTAGAATGTCCTTTAACTGGGCGTCTTCTAATGTTTTTCTCAGAACTAGACTGAAGTTTTAGATTTTGGTCAAAAAGACCAGAGTGTCGCTGCCATTTTGAGGAACATACTAGAAATATGTCATCATTGTTGTTAACTTTGATTAGCTGGCTAAAGTAGTTATTAGGCTTCTCGGCTTCTCCATTGTACATAGTTGCCCCCTTTGTATACTGTACTCCTTCGAAGTCACGGATGCCCATTATCTCATCTTGTATATTTATTGCCACAGTCTAGAGTCGGCGATTTCTTCAAGGAGTCCTGGATCCCTGTACAGAGAACAGCATTAGACACCAGTTTTTGGGCACTAGTTGTGCTCATTGCTACTGGGGTGCAATTATGTGCCTCCGTATTTGACAACAACGGTGGGTAGAATGTCAGCTCTTGCAGACTCCTTTCTACAAATGTAAGTGATCAGAAAATGCATTGATAAATTTAGACAATATCTGTTTCTAATGAGATATTTTGCAGTACCATTTTTTAAAATTCTTTGTTATTTAGAGGAAAGCAGCAAGCAGGAAGAATGAAGGCAGGCAGGCAAGAAGACAGAAGAGGAAGAAACGTCTATCCATCCGCTTATCTGTCTCTGGTCTGGGAAGTGTACCTGGGTCCTTGGACTTGATGTGGACTACGTCACGCAGAACTGCAGACTTAGCCACTCAGAGACTAGACGTGCCCACAGTTACCATTTTTAAGAATGCCTGTGTAAATGTGGTTAGGTAATGCAGTATTAAATAGAACAATAATTGTTCCAATTATACCCTTAATGTTAACCATTAGTCAAGCTAAAGAAAATTAATAACTTGCAGGAAATAGAATGAGATCTTAATTTAGTAGCCAAAACCTGTATTAGCTATTTATTGCTACACCAGTTACCAAACTTGGCTTAAAACAGCATATATCTGTCTCCATGAGTCAGGGATTCACAAGACACTCCCTGGGAGCTTCTGGCTCAGGTTATCTCAAGAAGCTGAGTCAGGCGTTGTTGCCTGGCCAGTGGGGAGGAAGTCCCCTTCCAAAGTTGTTCACTCACAAGGCTGACTGGTGATGCTGGCAAGATCATTTCTCTCCTAGTAAGAAGCTTCTTAATGTCTTACGACAGGGCACTGGGCTAACCCTGGAGCATGCAATCCAAGAAATTATTGCTGAACTTGCAATGTCTTCTGACCCAGCCTCAAAATGACTTTTTCTATAGCATTTTATCACAAGTCACACTTGTTTCAATAGGGAAGACATCTATATGAGGGCTGGACAGTAAGTCAAATATATTAATGATTAAAAGGATTATCTTTAAGTTAGGGAGGTGCTGGCTTAAAAACACAGGCAGAGTGTGCTGTGGTAACCCAGGCAATAAGCTGGCAGTTGGGGCGTGGACCACATAAAGCTCAAGGGGAGAATAACCAAAAATGAATACAAATGCTTCTTCCTCCTCTTCCTTCCTGACACATGCCTACCTGCCTTTATTTCTACCTGCCTTCCTTCCTCTTAAAAAAAAAGAAAAAAACAAAACACTGGGAAGAGTAGGACTCATCTATAAAGATGAAAGACAACAAGTTTTTACACTGGCCCCGCTGTGAACAGTGAAGGGCACTGCACCAGGATGTCTTGAGACTGGGGAGGCACTGTCCCTACTTCTAGTGCAATCCTGGGTCTGTTTCTGGGCACCAAACTCAGACTAGCTCCAGGGGGGACGTCAAGAACTTACTGAAATTAGTAGAAACAACTCATGTAACAGACGGGAAAGTATGTATTGGCACTATCTCTATATTGGGTCAACAGATTCATGAATGTCCTCTAAGATTCTTGGTCACAGGTTACAATCAGTTGTTTGTTTAGAAGGTAAACAATCAAGCTCTTTTGAACTGCGATTCTGAAAGTCTAAATGAGCAAAATCCCCTCTGAGGAAACAAATGGGGCTTCAGAGACTGGTGCCATTTCTTTGGGTGGCTGCTCAGTTTCTCTGGCTGACCTCATGATACTTGAATGTTCACACACATAGTGTCTGGGACAAGCTCAGCTCCGGGAACTTGCAAGGGAGACAAGGGAGCGCCTTTATTTTCTACACATAAACATTTGTGTGTAATGCTTGTCACTCTCAAGAGTCTGTTTCAGACTAAGTAAAATTAACTACTAAACTCTATGGATCCAAGATTATTAAGCTTTAATGTTTTATTTTTGAAAAAAGTAGGTTTATGAAGTCACTTCTAACTGTTCACTTGACCGTAAGCAAATGCTGAAATAACATGATGGAATCAGTGATGGAAGAGCCGGAGACTGGTATGAGCGAGGATTATCCCCAGCTCGTCGCAAGCCTCAGTCACAACTTTGTCAGCAGCAGAACCAGAAGGAGCAGCAATGTACGCCACACCACTCTAAGGGAAAAAGAGATACTCATTTTCAAAACAGATGTTATGCTAAAACATAAAAATTCAAAATCCTCCTTGAAAAAGCGTAAGCTAACAACGTTTACATTGTAGACTGAGTCAGTCAAAAAGGTTAATCAATACATCATGGAGAAATCACAGTAACTCTCAAGTATTACCGATCTATCACATTACCAGCTTGAATATATTAACCTATAAAACTTAAAAAATCAGGAGGATTTCTGAAATAATTTTCTACATAATGAATAATTCTACGCAGACACATGGATTTCATACATACCCTTTTAGCTCTGTCCACATTATCCCTGAAAGGGAAGAAGGCATCAGAGCTGACAGAAACTTCACTAAGTCTGTCAACCCATTCCTTCTTCTCTGCCTCAGTTAATAATTCAGGGACTTCCTCAAACAGAGCCTTCCACTTTACCAAATCTTCATCCTATATGAGGGGAGAAGAATGAGAAAGGTGGACACCATTTTAGGTGCTATTTTATGCAAATCAGAATACCAGAAGGCATTAGGTATTTTTCCTAGAGCTACTTAATTATAAATAACAATTCATTCAAGTTATACTTTTTACATTTAATTACATAATAAATGAAACTGTAATGCTACCATTTACCTTCTAAATCAGTTTATTCCAAACATTTTTTGCCCCTTAATCTCTGCTTAAGCTAAATCAACTACTTTATATCCCTGTACCAGAGCAAGAAAATAGATGATGGATATTCTAAGAGCTGCACTTACACACTATTAGCCTCAAAAACATAGTCTTACACAAATCAAAGCATACATAATGCATCATATTCACATCTTTAAAAAGTGCTTCCATTGTGGGTGATCTCTTAGATGAAACAACAAACTTTTGTTCTTGTTTGTATATAAAGACTCTTAACAGGGTTATCTGGCTGGATAATATAAAACAAGATAAAAGTATTAAAGTTAAATAATAGAAAGGCTATTTTAAATACTTCAAGGTTATAAAGCACACTTTTCAATGACACTGATTATGTCGTGGATTCCTGTCCCCAAACAGACAACTTTCAGTGGCTGACTTGCCTACCAGTTTCTCTGATTTTCCATCCAGCATTTGTTAAGCACTCACTGTGTTCAGAAACTGGCTAAATCCTTTTGACGGGCTACCTAACACTTGCAATTTTAATGCTCCTATATCCCTTCTTCAAATCAGAAGACATTAAAGAACATGAAATAAAACAAAAACATACTGAGTTGTTCATGATGCTTATAGAAAATGCCAGTGGGGAAGACAGAGGTCACCTGCTTGGAGGTCATTTGTATTTAATGCTGAGCACAACCCTATTACGTAGTAGGAATCATGCCTGCAACGATGACAGACCTCAAGACGGGTAAGAAATAGTTTGTCTTCACAAGCTCATAATGAAAAAGGGGAATACAAACATACAAAATGAAACCAAAGACTATAATTTAAATAGGTTTGTGGTGCCAGAAAGGGTTGAAGAGCCATCAAGAAAGCTAAGTGAGATAGAAAATAATGGGGAATTGGTCAGAAACAGATGAACCATTTCAGACAATACAGAATATCAAGAAAAAATAGCCTTTCCCTCTGTAGTGACAGAAGAAAAGTTTGTTACTCAGAAAAGGAGAACATACCGACACACCCCGTTCACAAACCCAGAGCTAAGCCTTTACCTCGCCAATGGTTCCAGTAACATACTGATCAATGGCATTGGAGACTTCTGCTCTCTTCACTCCAGTTTTAAATTTCATGGCAAGCACTCGCGGGTGATGTCTAAGCCACCAACAGTTCGCCTTATCCCCGGCGAGGCGTGTGCAGTGTATCCGAGACTGCTGCCCCGCTCCGATGCCAATAACCTGGACAACACGGACACGAAATAAAACCTCTTTCAACAACGCATTTTTCTCAACAAATCTTTTGTGCATGTTCTCAAAAATCTACCTAGTAACTTTGTGGAAGAAAACAGCAGGCCCAAAAAAGAGAAATACAATTTTAAAGCTATTAAATGGTTAAAGTAAGAGGTTTATTATAATCACTATTTAAACATTTACCTTTTCAATGACATTTGAGGTATAGCTATTAATATTCGGAAGGTCTCTAGAACGATCAGACATAAGCATTGAGGTCTTACTGGAATTTATTAAAACATGAGTCCCAAGGAGACCAGTAGCCACAATCTCCCAGGGTTTTGGTTATTTTTTTTTTACTAAAAACTAGCAATCTTTTAACAGCTGGAAATGAGCAAAGTTCTGAATCCGAAAGGGTAGCTGAGGTCACGTGTTAAAACCTGTCCTCCTTTGAGCCAAATAAATGACCACATGTCAAGGAGGAGCGTCAAGACACCGTGAGAAGAAAGCGTTCCCAACGCGTCTGACGCTACAGCCAAACCCAGTTCTCTCCAGTCAAAGAAGCCCTGGCGGCGAGCTGGCTCGGTCCTGCCTTCTCTGGCCCCGCGCACCGGCAAAGCGCAATGTCTTGCTTAACATCAGTGACAGCAAGCAAGAAAAAAACCAGTATTCTGGTTATAGTAGTGGTCTCATACTATAAAATATTAGACACACTTAGGGGTGAATTTTACTGTGTATAAATAATACCTCAGTAAAAAGGATTTTAAAAGATCATGTTAATGCTGAGTCTGAAGATTTCTGGTAAAATAACCTAGGGAATGTATGTAAAAATACCCTAAAAGCTGCAAAAATATGGGCTAGTGGCTGGTGGTATTAGCTTTACCCCCACTTCAGTGGGAATACTACCAAAAGTGGAATGTGTGTGTGTGGGAAAAAATACCCCTGTGCAGTAGCCATCAGGACCCCGCTAACCCAAAATGTCCAGGCAAGAAACACTAGGACTAATTAATACTTACTTCAAAGATACTTCGTAATCAATGGCCTTAACAGTCCAAATGAATTACTGAGTAAATACTGACAACCCAGAAAAGAAGCACTTGGCAATTTCCCCTTTCAAGCGATCTAGTGCCTCAGGCAGCTAAGACGCAACCCAGAGGAGCCCTGCGCACGCGCACCTGGCCGTTCTTGGCGTAGCACACGGAGTTCGACTGAGTGTATTTGACAGCAATGGTGGCGACGATGAGGTCTCTGAGTGCAGACTCTGGTAACTGAAAAAAGACAGAGTAGCCATTCGCATCAGGCTTTTTAAACTTCGCTGAAGGCACCTTACATCCATTTGTTGTAACAGACCTGTAGTGTGGTTCTCACTCTCAAAAGACAAAGTGAAGTGAACTGTTCATGTTAAGCACTTCTGTGCGTTACTGAAAAGGTCACTGTTTAACACAATCTGTCATGAACACAGCACAGGCCTAAGGTGTCACTGATCAAAGAGATGTAACCTGCAACATTGGCTTAATCCTGTTTATACATCACATGAGACAGGAAATCCCATATCCTCTCCCAAACTGCCAGCATTCTCTTCACCACAGTCCTAGCACAATGTCTGGAGAGGTGACAGAATGTAGTGCAGAAAAGACACTGTGAGTTCTTTTCAGACATTCCAAACAGCTGCGATGCCCACACACCGCCACAGCTGTTCAGGGAAAATCAAATTAGGGTCATTTTCGGCTTTGTTTAGAAAATTCTATGTAGAAATGACTCAAAAGTGCATTCTGAATTACCAGTCCAATCAAGACAACAAATAAAGCTCACACTTGCCACTACTTTTCACCTTCAGAGAAAGGCAAAGTGAAAAGAATGATTTCTGCTGACATGCTAAGTGTACAAAGGATAAGCAACATCGATAGAGGAATCAGACAACGGGTGAGCTGATTACTCAAACTCACCGAACACTTCGCTCTGCAAAAACCTGATGTGCAAAAGATAAAAAGACAAGCTAGAGACTTGGTAGAAAACATTCACTAACCAAAAGCTAAACAAAGAACAGAATCTAAAATACAGAAGACCCCTCAAAAAAACAAAACAAATCTAACTAGAAAATGGGCAAAAGACAAGAAGGGACATTTTACCAAAAAGAACATAGAGAGGGCAAATAAACAAATGAAAAAGTGTCTACTGACAACCATTAGGAAGTACAAATTAAAATCAAGAGAGGCGCTACATATTTATCAATGAAACATAGGCTACATACCTATTAAAAAATAAAACAGTGGCGCACCCTTGTGACTCAGGAGGCTGAGGTGGGTAAGGTGCAGACCAACTAAAGCCAAAGGACACAGGCTTATGACCTGGGTTGGATGAAGAGGGACAAAAACAAAACAAAACAATAAAACCACCCAAAATTGGTAACGATATAGAAAAAAATGGAACATTCATATACTGCTGGTGGCAATGTAAAATGGCCCTAACTCTCTGGTTAAGTCTTGCAGTTTCTTTAAAAAACAACAAAAAAACCCTAGCAATGATACTGCTGGATATTTATAACAGAGCTATGGAAAGTGAAGTTCACACAAAAATCTGATCTTCAATGTACAATAATGAAAATTGCAGAAAGAGAAAGAGGAGTTGCCACCCATGGTTAAGGTGGGGGTGCAGCAGGAGGGAAGTGAGCACGGCTGTCAAAGGGCTACACGGGGACTCTTGTGAGGACGAAGCCTTCAAGTCTGGACCATCGCGTCAGTGCTACGCTGGCAGTATTACAAAATTGTTTGGCAAGAGGTTACTACTAGGGGAAAATGAAGGTAAGGATACACGGAACTCTTCAAAAGGACATGTAAATCTACAATTATATTCTTAACTCAGAATTAAGTTTAATTAAAAAAGCTAGACTGTCTCAAGAATTTACTAGGTCTAATGCTATTAATGTAATACATCCCTTCCTTTCTCTCTCTGCTGAGTCTCTAATCTCTAATTATACCTTTAATTCTTCCGGTTCCAAGAAAGATTAATAACAAACCAGCCCCCTAGATGTCCACCGTCAATTATAATAATTGTGCTGAGTTAGGAGCAAGAACTATGAGAAATGCCAGGGGAGTGAGGGAATCCAGCCTCATAAACATGGCACTGTTTAAAAGAAATTAAAACATTATTCAAGTCAAAAAGAGGAAACAACTCAGGAGTGTTCTGTACTAACACACAATCCACCAAGGACTGGAACTGTTCGACACGTAAGCATACAATCTGATGATTTTGAGGCTGGAATGCTGACAAAAATCTGTTTTAAAACAGGAAGGAAAGATAAAAGATGAAAGTATCAACTTCATGTTTCAAAATGTCTATTAAAAATACATTCGAAACAAGCAGAGATGATTTAGATACAAGATTAATTAATACCCTATCCTCAATCCTTGTAAAAAACATCCAAGCTAACACAGCCAGAGGCACAAAACCTATCAAACGCTGCTAAATTATTAATAAGCTCAATACTTACAAACCTAAAAAGAAAATTTTAAAAAGATCCTCAAAAGTTAAGACACAATTGTCAACATGGGTACCACGGAATCTAGGTGAATAGGCTTTCAGTATTTTTAAAAACGCATCAGCCAATCAAGTTAATAAAGTTAAAAAAAATTTTTTAAAGTCTCATTTTACTCTAATGTGCCTAAAGTAACACTGCTGCAAAACAGTTTCCATGAGGAAATCGCAGTACCTCATAGTCCTGGACAAAGGAGTGGATTTCAATGAGGTGGAAGATATTTCTTAAAGCCTATATGGTTCCCTTACCTCAGGGGCATCATTAAACTTTAAAGATGATAAAACAGGAGAATATCCACTAAATCAACAAAGATGAGGACTTAATTACCATATGCTTACTAACCAATGGAACTCTACTAATAAAGATTTTAAAGTTTATTTTCTTTAGTTCAACTAAAAGCCTAAGAAGCCAGTCCTGGGAACATCCTCATTTTGCACTTCTGTTGCAGTGAAGGACTATGTTAAGGGACTAATCTTCTACGAATAAACTGGAGTGTCAGGCACAAAGCTAATAAAACAGCAGGTACAGAGACAAAGACTCCAGGGATAAAGAAAAAGAAATGAGTCCGAGGCACTGTAGAGCTGCATGCCATAAACTTGGAGGTCGAAGAGCTGAGCACAGCTTTTGGCAGTCTCAGGGGGCAAACTGGAGCTCAGAGTAGGGGGATACAAGCAGACAGAGAGGGTCTGGAGCAGAAGAGGGGCAAACCAGACAATCCTCATCAAAATGGAAGCCCAAACTCAAACCAGCTCTGCTTCTACCAGGATGAAAATGATCTGCCCCCGCCTGACTTGCCTCAGAAGTACACCATTCAGACACTCAGACTCCCTCTACGACTTTCCCAAATTCAAATGAAAATACCAACAAACAAGAAACAAAAACAATAAACAATGAAGTGACACATAATCTAAGAAATAACATTAGCAAACGACCCATTTTCAGGACAGAAATGTCTGGGCTTACATTAACGTTACTGCTAACTAAACTTGCCTAACTGCTTGCTGACATGACAACAGGGAAGGTCAGGTGCCTGGAAAAGGAGGAGTTGACTAACAAAGAGTTAAGACAGGGACCCCAGACAAGAAAAGTGAGCTGATGAGAGGAGAGGGGAATGCACAGACCCTGAGTACCGGCGGGAGCTTCCTGCCAGACAAGACCAAGGGAGACGGAGACAGCTGAGGCCTGAGTCCAGAACTGACCCATCCAAAGGGTGGGCATCTCAAGCTAATCCAATCAAATGCAAGGTTGCCTTAAAGGAAGATGGTAAAACCCGGCAATGTCCGGGAAAGACTGAACACCTCAGAATACTCAGTCAAAGAGGAACAGAGAGAGGGACCTGCGTTTTAGGGAATAAAACACTATTTCAACCGGTTTTTCGAGAGGGCCTGCCTATCAGATACCCTATCTTGCAAGACCTGCATTACAGTCTCAGTCTCACCGCACTTCATGTCTCCCATTCCATTCTTTCCATCTGGACAGGTGAGTTCACGTCTCACAAGAGGAAATCCGGAAGAGGATGTACAGCGAACACAGTAAAATACAGCAAAAACAGCCTTTCGAATAGAAGACTCCATTAAGGTATCTCAGAAAATAAAAGTTCATCAATTCCTTATTGCACAACTTGGGCGAACTTAACGGTCCCCTAGGTCACAATTTTGTGATCTTTACAATAGATATGAGAGTAGTCACCTCAATGTGTAATTTTTAAAAATATATCATTGCCCTAGGAATGTGTCCCTAATAAAAGATGACAAAAAGAACAGAAGCAAAAACCTGTTCCATGAAAACATTGATCATAGCACTGAAATAAAAATAACCTAATATCCATCACAGTACATCTACACGTGAATTGCCATGTGGCCTTGCAGACAGATGTGGATCTCTATTGATTTAGAAACATGGGGTATGGAAAAAGGCAAGTTAAGAACCATTACAAAAACATGATCCTATTTATGTATTGAAGATAAATATCTCAATGTATGTACAAAAACACAGAAACTTCTAGTATGGATTTTTACTCATTTTTAAACTTTCACACTTACCTGATAACTGAAAGATGTGCTATTTGCATAGTAACAAGTTTTAAATATGGGCTTAAAAAAAACACAAGGCTTATAAAAATTAAAAACAGACATAATGAATATCCAGTGTAGGATTGTTCCCCCCAAAATGTTGAGACCTCAAAGATGTCTAGAGCAGGCTTTTTTCTAATATCTGATACCTGGATACATGGAACTAAAGATTAATCGAAATCCACAGCTGTCACTGTTACCATAGATACTTAAATATTATAGTCAAACCCAGAGGCAACTTTTTTCTCTTTTATCAGAGAAACTTACATCTTACAGCAGGAAAAAAGTCTGGAGACAAGGTTTTGTCCTGTGAGGTCAGCTCCACACATATATATATATATACACATACATATCATTAAATTAGGTCTTTTCTCCTACTCATCTTGCCTGAGTAGTTAATTTGTTTGCCAGATCAGACGGAGAACAGAGGGATGGGGGATACTTCCCAATACCGGCATTCAGTTCAGATTATTTTCAAACTTACATCTTTATTCTTGGTAACAATGTTGCTAAATAATGACCTGTCGATAATGCCATTATTTCTCTTCTGGCTTAAACGAAGACCAAAGAGAATTCGAAGTTCATTTTCATCTGGTTTGTAGGACTGGTCCATCTAAGATACAAATTCGAAGAGTTAAAGTAACATAATCTATATCCCTCAAAATTATTCATAAATTTACATACAAATGATCTCATTATAAGCAAGGTTACGTGAATTTTTTCCTAACTTATGCATGCATGTGATCATTTTAGTAGGGCAACAGAATGACTAGGCATTAAGACATTGCTCCAAAAAATTTCAGACTTCACTTTAATTTCACTGACATTTTCCTGAATTCTAAAATTTATAAAATTGGGATGTGCCCTCCTATTAACTGATGTCAAAAGAAACCTGTCACTAGCCCAGTAGAGGAATGAACAATTTCTTATACTTCTTTGCTTTATCTATGTACAAACTTAGATTATAGGTTATTCTCCCTAATACATAAGGGCTTAGAAAAAGCAGTATGAAAAAAAATCTGAACAATTAGAAAACAAACGAAAAACGTTAAGTGGTTAATACCTTAAATATGAAAAAGATGTTCACACCACACAAAATAACAAATTAAAGATCTTTAGTGATGTTTTTAATTCATCACATCATTAAGATGAAAAAGATTAAGAACACAATGCTGGCAAAGGCTAGGAACCGGATACTGACCACTAAGACAAAGTTTATCGTGTAATCTAATCACAATTACCAAGACACACGGCCTACAACCTAGCCCTATTTCAGTCCTGGGACTTTTTACCTAGGTTATTTATTGCAAGGTGTGTGTAACAGTTAAAGATTAGTGACTGCCCCATAAGGTAAGATACATAGACAAGGCACAAAGTTCCAAGACGGTAAAAGAATGTGTGCTGTGTCAGTGGGGGGAAAAAACCAAATGCAAATATTTGCCAAATACATATAGACTACAGGAAAGAGAAACAAGAATTAAAAGCACTAGTTGATAATGGAGTGGCAGATGGGAAGGATGGGGAGACTTTTATCAAATAGCTTTTAGTATCTCCTGAATAGAAAAGTATGCAAGTATTTAAAAAAAATAAAGTTTTAATGGTGAGGAAGCTATTCTCACCCTAAACCAAAAAAGTATGATAAAAAATTTTAAAAGGATTCAATATAAAGACATTGCAGTAAGAGAGGTAAATTAGAAGAGTGTCAACATCAAGGAAACAGTAAACACGTCAGAAAACAGAAAACAAGCAAATTTGTTATAAGCATGAATCATACTAACCTGAAGAACACAGTAACTCCCATTTTTCTTTTTAGAAAGTATTTTCAAAGCTTC
Organism: Solenodon paradoxus; assembly: GCA_004363575.1. Taxonomy (NCBI): domain Eukaryota; kingdom Metazoa; phylum Chordata; class Mammalia; order Eulipotyphla; family Solenodontidae; genus Solenodon; species Solenodon paradoxus. The sequence continues at coordinate 241,772 of RJWH01000030.1, forward strand.
TTCTTCATATCCTGGGGCAATGATACCATCAGATACCTATAAATTATATCACATATAAATTTCTATTTAAAAAAGTTAGGGAGCACCTTTTAATTAACCTAGAGATAATTATTGTCTTAACACAGCATTTTCAAGGGTCAACTCTAACGCATAATGCCTGGGAAAGATAAGCCTATGTTAGAATACGGCTTTATACAGCTGACCTTAGCTCATTTACTACACTTTCAAAAATTTTGGTTGTTTCAGTTTTACTTAAGAGTATGTCAATGATTTGCTCTAATACATTTACCTTTGGAAGAAAAAGCATTTTACTATTCTGCTCACCGGGTAGTACTTCATAGCACAAAGAACAGGTTCTAGTCCTGGTTCTGCAGTGCCTGGCTAAGTGACCTCAGAGAAGTCAAGTTCCCTGACAGTAGGATCCTGGCTAAGTGACCTTAGGGAAGGAAAGCTCCCTGACAGTAAGACAAGGAAATCAGATTAAAGGGGGCATTCAACATAAAGATGTAAGTCATAGCTCATATCCCAAAGCCTTGTGCTCGAATCTGTAACACAGCAGGTAAGCTCCCTGGTGAGGGTGGCAGAGGGCACGGGCAGAACTTAAAAAGCAACGGAGTACAGTCCAGCCACATACCCGCTTTACACTTCACTTCTACTTGCCTTCCCTCTGAGCTATGTGAACTGGTGCTTTTTTTCTTTGTTTTCTCAGTCCCATTATAAACCCAAACAAATGCTTCTTTGCTCTTCAATTAATGGGGTTAGTTTTTCAGAGTAGGTTACAATTTCCCCACTATATAGAAACTTTCTCTACGTAAAAAGTGTGTAGTGAGGCTGGTTATTCCTTTGCTCTTTGGAAACAGTAATTTTGACATTAAGGTAACTACTAGCGAAGTCGAAAGAAATGACTATCATAACAGTCAAATAACCCAGATGAAACTAGGCCACTCAATCCCAAAAATTACAATTCCGTTAAGGATTCATGCTCTACATAAAATACGAACGTTCTAAATGACAGACTGGACTAATTCACAGGTGGCACGAATGTAAGTATTACAGGTTACGGTCCGGTTGTGCGTGGATGAAGACACATGAATGTCTACCAACCTCTCTGGAGATAATCTTGGCAGTAGGGACATCACAAACATCAGATAACCCAACAAAGTCGCCAAATGAAGACATCCTATCTGCCCCTGCAAATAAAAATTAAAATGATATATTTATCACAAATTATCTTTAAACAGGAAAAATGTCTCAGGAACTCCAGTATGATAAAATGTCCTGGCAGCTGCTCAGGCACTAAGCCAGCAGCTTGGCTATGACTCATGTAGAGCCTGAGAACCTAGATTTTCAACCTGGGGCCAGGGGTAACAATCAAAAACAAATAAATAAAATAGTGCTTTCTCCTCCTCTTCCTTTCCTAAAAAAAAAGAAAAAGAAAAAAGATCATAGTAGAATCCGTTTCTCTAAATTTAACACTATTGGTTATGTAAGATTTAAATAGGTTGTTCGGTCGCTTAACTAAAAAAAAAATCAGTAAGAAAGTATTCTTTAATTTTGCCTTCCAGAATAGCATTTGTCAAACATTTTCCGTGAAAGGTCTGATAAAAATTTTAACCTCTGCAACTATACGGAATCTGCTGCAGGGACTCAACTCTACGGTTTTAGTTGGAAATCAAACATATTATAAATTTATCAAAAAAAGGACATGACCTTGTTCTAAACAAACCATCTTCCTAAAAACAGGTGACTGCCTGGATTTAGGCCACGGGTCACTCATTTGACAATCCCTGTTGTGGAAGGTAAACTGCAATATAGAAGTATTCAATATTCTTCCATAAATGTTGCAATAATATTCACAGGCTGAACTTTAGATATTTTTGAAGCATATAAAATATAACTAATTAAATTTAAGCAGTTAGAATTACCATATTTTAGTCATATATATACGCATTCACTAGCCTAATATGAAATTACAAACACCAAATTCCAATAGCATTTCCAATTATTACACAGAAATACTAAACATTTCTATAAACAAATTTCTTTGAAGGCAAGTGTATATAATCATTCTGAAATAGCAATAAAAAAACAAATTAAAGATCATTTGAAATCTTATAACGAAAGTTATTATTTTAGTCTACTTAAGAAAACATTGCTTTTCCCCAGGGAAAAGAAAAAAGCCCCCACCCCTCTTCTGACCTCTTGCTCTTGCGTACGCGGCCGCAATGGGTGTGAGGGTTTCATACAGGTCATAGACCATGCAGACACGAGCCTCGTCTTCACTGAGTGGGATTCCAGCAGCAGCACCTGGTACACAAAATCACAAACAAACCAAAATTCTCAAGTTACTACTTACCAGTGCCCAAACCAAGATAACTTTCTGAACAACCAGCCTAAGCAGTCTAATTTTGAGCACCTGGCCATATTAAACAAATATCGATTTGGCCAATTAAACACCAAGAATGTGGCTGCAGGGGAGGCTGAGGCGAGGGAGGGGGAGGATCTCTTCTCTGTGGCCTCCAAAAGCAGAGCCACAGTCCAAGGTACGGTGTGTGGACGAAGCCTGCTCCCCTCATTGCGTTCTCTGTGCTATCTGATAGCACTGATTTCTTCGCCACTCACAACAATACCCGATAAACACCTGAGGACTAACTGTTGGACTATCAGCAGAATTAGTGCTATAAGCTGTGGAGCTGACATCAACATACAATGGCTATAAAAAGAGGTAAAGTTGCATTAAGCCATTTCACTTCTGTTTAAATATCTGAAACTTCATGTTACCACTAAAAAAACTACTGCCTGTTCTCTCGATATTTACACCATTTAATACACAATGTTATCAAATTTTACCATATTGCTATATTGATACTGTTATGAACAAAAGGATCCTCAGACACTGCAGTTTACCCTACACTCATTAGATTTGGTACATTTCTGAAAATCTGAAAAAGAGGTGCATTTTGAATGGTTCCAGAGCATTCCAGGCGCACAGCTTTACCTGCAGGGCTGACATGCTTGAAAGAGGCGGCGGCTGGAATGCCTAAAGCTTCTTTGAGTTCCTTCACCAGCTGCCAGGCATTTAACGCATCACACAAGTTGATAAATCCAGGGGCTCCATTGAGCACTATGCAGAAAAAGAGATGTGCGCGTCACCACACAGGCCAGTAAGGGCAGGTACGTGCATCTGCTAAGCATAAAGGCAGAAACCAAGACTACACAAATGTTTGAAATGTATAGTTAAAAGCCAGATACACACACACACAAAGAATCTGATGAGACAGGTGAACAAGACCCACGCCCAAGCCCTTCTTACAAAAAACACTACCACAGAGGTGCACACTCTGGATCCCAAATCTGAGTCTATAAACAGATCAACTGCAGATTCAGAGTAGTTGGGGGGGGGCGGGGGGCACGCGGGGGAGGTGCCAGAGTATCATGATGGACCCACTTCCCGAAGCAAAGGTTAAACAACGTGGCAGTCACAAAAAGAGTGTAAGATTCAAGTTGTCAATTTAAGAAATATTATTATAAATTAAAGTAAGAGCTGTGGGTGGGAGAAAAGGGGGAAATGTGTTGGAATTTTCTTCTTTTGCACCAGATTCAGCAGGCTCTGCTTAAAGCTGGAATTCAGTTGCAAAGGAGACCACAACTTCAAGCATTCAGTGCCTAAAAACGAATGGCAGGATTTTTAGGAGCTAATTAATATCTCTTGAGAATAAATATTTATATGAAGTTCAACACACATAAGAAAATAATAGGTCACTGATGAAAAGGGTATTTCTAATTTTATTCTGTGTTATCCTGGCTAGCAGATACTCTGAAAAGTCAAACTTTGCCCAACACTCACTGAGCGCTTACTACAACATTAGGTCCTCTTCTAGGTTCTGGGATATTATCAGTAACAAAATAGCCTCTTGCCTCATCCTCTAAACATTATCCTCATGGAGCTTATGGGGGAGTTAAGACATGAAAAAACAAGACAGGCAATACAAGTAAAAAATATTAGCTAGTTCCTCAAACTTATTTTCATACAAAAACTTCTGCATGCAAGTTTCATAACTATCAAAAACTGTCCTTACATGTTTTACGTCTTTCAATAGACGAACCGATAAACCGTGGACATCCATATACAAATGAAGATTACTTAGCTAAGAAATAAGCTAACAAACTACTAAAAGACACCAAGGAACCTCAAGTACATGTTGCTAAATGCAAGAAGTCAGTCTGAGAAACTATGAATTTTTTGATTACAATTATATGACATCTAGAAAAGGTTAAAAATAGACATTAAAACAACTGTGATTGCCAAGGGCTGGGGTGGAAGATAGAGAATGTTTATTTAGGTGGTAAGACAATTTTGTAAAACAGTGTCAAAGTTAATACGTGATACTATGCATTTGTCAGAATGCAGAGAATAAGACCAAGAATGTGAATGTAAGTTATGTACCTGTGTTAATGATAATAATTAATCAATACTGGTAACAAATGTACCACACTAATGCATTAACTGAGATATCAATAGGGAAACCTAGGGGAGAGAGAATGGGCAGGGTGCTAAGGGGCTAACTGAAATTTTTTCTGTAAATCTGAAAGTGCCCTAAAAATAAAAATTACAATGTCTTTGAAGAAATAGTTGCCTAGGTCACAAAAAAAAAACCCCAAACCAAAGCAAACCAAAATATCCTTGTGGAGTTTATGGCATAGAAAGGACAAAATAGCAATAAAGAATGAATAATACAAGTCAGCTATCCCACAGGACACACAGATAGAAAATTAAAATGAGACACCTCATGTACACCACTCCTATCGCCCTCTTTCCAGGTGGAAGTTTCTGAAACATCTTAGAGCTGAGCACCCCAAGAAAATGTCAGATCCACAACGATTCTAAGAAGTGCTTTGACATAACACAGTGCTATCAAGACAAGTTCAGGTGTTTAACAGTATTTCACTAGCTGAAGCGAACATGATGCTTGTTTCCAGTCACAAGAAAATCAGTCATTATGATCACTTACACACATACAACTCTTCATTCTTGTTTCAATAGTTTCTAAACACAAATAGTATCGCTGACAGTATTTAAACCACATGAAAAGACAAAATGCCTTTCTATTGTGAAAATAAGTACATATTTCTGCGAAATCCTGTGACCAGCTTCTAAGGAATCTTTCTTTCTTTTTTTAAAGGAGAGCTGTAGGCAGGAACAAAGGCAAGCAGAGGCAGGAAGGCAGGAAGAGAGAGGAGGAAGAAGCACTTTTATTTTGTTCATCTTGGCAGTTCCCGCGGCCCTGGGACGTGAACCTGGGACCCTGGGACCCTGGGACGCATGTTGGCTGCACCCAACCGGCACTCCACCAGGATGTGCCAGGATGTTCTAACTTTGTGACCAGGGCCTCTTCTGACACAATTCATCATAAAACAACACGGTCAACTCCAGAAGACACACACACATTAGGATTAAGAACAATAAAGACATAGAGTAACAAGAAAATGCTTCTAAAAATAAAAAGGTTGGTAACTGAAAGCACATGGAGGTGCGCGCTGGTGGCTCAGGTGTTAAGTCTGCAGCTTTGCAGGCACGATTCACATAAAATTCAAAGGACCTGGGTTCTCAACAGGGCCGGGGGGTGGGGACACACAACTAAGGTGAACAATGAAACAGATAAAAGCTTTTTCCTTCTCTCTTCCTGCCTACACCTTTCCCTAAAAACAAACAAAAAACAAATAAAGTACAGCAGAGTATTTTTTTAGTATTTTGCCTCAGAATCTAAATGGGAATAACAACCATAATTAGAAATATGTGATGTAAAATAAAAACTCTGCTTTAAGAAATGCTAAGATAAAAATATGTGCGAAATGTCAATTTTCCTATTATTGATTCAAAATATTTAATACAGGGAGCAATGTTCTCAGTACTAGAGAAAAAGCAATAAACACAGACAGACAAGGTTTCTGCTCTTGGGAGCTGACATCCTAATAGGAAAAGACAAACAGAAATATATGCAGCAAAAAGAGTAATGTGACAAGCAGTCACTTTGGTCTGGGTGGTCAGGGAAGGCTTCCATGAGGTGACATTTAAAAGTCATAACTGAGACTACAAACCAAGATCATAAACACTAGAATTCGGAGTGAAAAGAACAACTAATACAACGGCCCAAAGTAGAAGCAGCAGCTCCTGCAGAGCAGGACAGTGGCGCTGGCGAGCAGTCGGTGAGGGGAGTGGGTTACGCCCCGTGTCCGTCTGAAGGCTCACCACCCGCTACTCCCTGCAGAAGTGAAGAATTATCTTTTTCACGGTGCCTTCCAAACCTCACATTCTTATTTTGGTCCGCTTGGGCTGGGTTTCCAGACCCCCAAAATCAGTTACTTTTCTCTTCTTAGCAGCAGTTTAACCTACTGAAAACTGCGGGCTTTCCTCCACTGGCTCCTCCAGTGCTGTCCCAAGGCTTGGTCGTGACCTTCCTTCAAAACCATCTATGCACCAAAAACGTCCCACCTGTTTTTCCAACTTGACCTTTCTCTAGAATTCCTTATTATGTCAGTGTCTTTCTCTCCTAAGTCCAACCTGCCCTCAAACTTCAGGTGGCTGTTAGAGGTATGAAGGCAATTTACTTTATGTTCCACTAAACATGACCCACATCAAATACACACACACACTCACACTCCCAGACAGCAAACCCTGTCACGTAATACTCAGTCTTTACCTGTGATGGGAAGCTTGGGCTTCAGCGTGTACAACTGCGCAGGCGTCTGATGAGGGTTCATTCCATACCTCAAGGGCATCTGAGATATCCCTTTACCATACTGTTTCCTGAAGTAATCGGCAATTGCTTCGTCATACTGGGCCGTGTGAGTGAAAGCCTGTAAAAAGTGAGTCTCGTGTTACATCAGCAGCAGTTCCTGAAACGGCAACCAGGTGGGCGCCGGTTGTGCCCTCCCCCGACACACTTGTGCAGGAAGCACACCACGTAATACTAAAAGCACCACATGAATTATTTTCTTTGTCAATCTTTCAAACTTCCTAGCACACTATTGTCCTGACATTTGGTCTCTGTGCATAATGAAGGGACAGCAGCTGCAAGCAGAGCACTGGCGAGTGACGTAATCGAGTGAGAAGCAAATCGTTTGGTTTCTGCAGACACTAGTTCAGAGCGGGCGCGCACCTTCAAGGCTAACTGGCATCTCGTCTCCAAGGAGGTGTCCTTCGTGTCGGAGCTCTGCATCTCTGAGGACACAGCCGCGTAGTCCTCCGGTTCACACACAACTGTCACTCGCAGGTGGTTTTTAGCGGCTGCTCTCAGGAGGGTCACCCCACCTTTGAAGAAGAAAAACCAACTTGTATTTTCATATCAGTATAACCTTAAATGAGCCACATTCACATGCTTCTACTTTAATTCTTAACTTAAAAAAATAAGGGGTTGGGGGGGGCAGACAAATCTGAGATGAATTTCTCTACACAAAGAAATGGCTCAGAAGATAAAGATGAATTAGTCACCTGGATTAGTAACCATTTCCTACTCCCGCTATTGAGGGAACATCAAAATGAAATCTCATTTAAATTGCGAACAAGCCCCTTCTCTAGAGTCAGTGCTCAGGAATGGTTTTTAAACTTACTGAAAATATTTTTCCTACTTTAGTTTTGCCTTTTGGTTTTATGGGTTTTTTCTTTTTCTTTCTTTTTTTTGTTGTTGTATTGAAATTTTAGATTTTCAAGTACTTTATATGTTCTTTGTGTTTACGTCTACTTTCTTCAGCTTACAGAATTCTTCCTCACCTGGGAATAGTTACTTCTGTCAACAGTACATGTGTTCTGTTGTTGGTGCTTGGAATGCTGACTGTTCTTTTTACCTTCTGCTAAAACAAACATGATGCAAAGTGTAAAAGACAAGGTATCCTAACTCACCAATATCAATTTGCTCGACTGCCTCTCCGACAGTCACCTCTGGAGAAGCCACCGTCTTCACAAAGGGATACAGATTACAAACGACAACCCTAAAGTGAAGAGGGATTCAGTTCTCATTAAAAACTCACTTTATATGCGTTTACAGCTACGGAGGGAAAACAAGTCTATACACGCCCAAACCCATGCAGATCTAAAACGTACAACGATCCCGATGTGTCAGATTTCTAACAAGCTTTGCAGAGACGTCAGGACTCCGTGCTGCAGAGCACAGGCCGACAGGGGCAGCTTTTGCCAGCAAGAGCTAGTGACACACATAATTGCCTCCAAACCGTACTGCAATGCTCTGCCCGAGTAATCTTACATATTACAGTAGCAAGCCATTAAAAAAATTACTTATTCAAATTTTACCAGAAGAGATAACATTCTCATTGTGGAATACAATCACTGTTGCAGACAGTTCTTTTAGCTTTTATTTCCAACGACTTGTGTCCAGTGATAAAAAATAAAGGATCTTCTAAGGGTGAAATATATGTTTGTGTGTTTGGTCTCCAGAGAGGTCCTATCAAAGGATGGCAGTAAGAAGGCCAACAGAATAATTTAAAATAGAGGACTAAGCCGCAATGAACGACTAGTCAGAGCCCACTCATAGGACCGCAGTGTGAGGCGCTGAGGGCAGGTTCCCCAGTGAAACGTGTACACTAAAAAAACTAATAAAAAAGAGAAAAGGATGCCTGTGTCTCAGGCAGCCAAGTGCAAATCTTGTAAAGGCCATGGGTCTGCGTTCATGATCAAATAAAAAAGAAAAAACTGAAGAGGAAAAGCAGAACCCTCCTGCTACAGCTCCCCTGTGCACACATTATTAAAAAAAGTAACAGAGAGAATCAAAGACCCTCACAGCTAAAACTACAAAACTCTTAAAGACAACAGGCATAAATATTCATTACGTTGATTATGTACCACTTCTTAGAACATCAAAAGCACAAATAAAATAAACTGGATAGCATTACAAATTTAAACTTCTATGACAGTCAAAAGACACTGTGAAAACAATCACAGAATAGGACAAAATAAACTCTTATAACTCAATAATAAAAGGATAAATAATTAAAAAAATGGACAATGGATATGAACAGCCATTTCTCCAAAGGTATACAAATGGCCAATTCACAAATTAAAAGATGCTCAAAATCATGAGAAAATGCACATCATAATCACAATGAGACACTACATCACACCCACTAGAATGGCTAGGGAAAAAAGCAGGATAACAAATGTTGGTGAGGGTACGGAGAAATCAGCACTTTGAAAAACAGTATGGCAGCTCCTCAAAAGTTAAACATAGCTACCAGATGACCAAGGAATGCCACTCCTAGGTTTCTACCCAAGAGAAGTAGAAATAAAAGTCCACAAAAGTCTTTTACATGAATGTTCATAACTGCATGATTCATTAACATCTGAAAAGTGGAGATGATCCAAACATCCATTGGGTGGTAAGTGGAATACAGTGGGTTAACATGACGTATTTTCAGCAATTAAAAAATAAACACTGAAGTACTGACGCATATTTAACATGGAGGAAACTTGTGAAACATAAGGAAGTCAGTCACAAAGGCCATATATTATTAATACTCTATTGGAATGAATTGGTATGAATACTCAGTACAGATAAACTCAGAGATAGAAACAGACTGGTAGTTGCTAAGGAAGGGTTAAAGCGTTAGGGGCAATGAAGAATGAATAATAACAGCATGGGGGGCATTAATGAATATGTTCTGATGGTAACTGTGTGATGGCTGCATAACTGAATATACTTAAAACCACTGAATTGTATACTGTAAATTGGGGGATTGCATGGTCTGTGAATTATGTCTGAGTAAAACTGTTACATAATAAAAAGAAACAGTAAACATCTTTATGCAAATAACTAAGATGCTTGCATGTACCAAAATTTAGACCACAAATTCCTAAAAAAAAAACAGATTGTTTTTGGTTTAAGTTTGTATTTTAGTAATGTAAACTTGGCAAAACAAAAATGCTTAGATAAGAAATGTTTTTGGAGTGATCAGGAAATTAAGCCTAACAATAATCTTCGTCTTAAAAAAGGGACAGCTGGTGCCGTAGTGGGTTAGTGGCTCTGTCAACTGCCTCTGGCTGAAGCAGAGGCTACATACATCCCAAGGACCTGGGTTCACATCCTGGGCCTGGGAGAACCACCAAGACATACAACTAAATAACAAAAAATAGAAGTGCTTCTCCCACCTCTTTCCTGCCCATCTGCATCTGCACCTTTCCTTTAAAAAAACACAAACAAAAAAACACCAGCAAGTTTTTCTTTTTTAAAGTAATGTTACAGACAAGAATGAAGATACGCAGAGAGGTAGGAAGAGAGAGGAGGAAGCAGCATTTCTTTATTTAATTTAGTTGTTCGTCTTGGTTGCACAAACCCCGCCTCCACAGTGAACCCAGGTCCTTGGGAATATCAGTGCATAACTGCTAAGCCACCAGGTTGTGCCAACAATTTTTTGTTAATAAAAATTCAAATTTAAATATTTACCTTATAAGATTGAAATCAAGCTTGGCCATATCAGCAGTATCTTCTGGGATATTACGAGCCAAGATTCCTAATTTAACAAAGTTAAAGTATTAGGTTCAAAAAACAAGTCAAAATAAGGTTCTTCTTTGCAATATAGCCCCATCAATCAAGCAAAAGTCTTTAAACATTGCCTAATTAAAACACATAGCTGAAAATTATGACTAGTGATTTAAAAATCTTTCCTATCAGCTCCTCATTCCTCTTTTCCCTAGCAACAACATGCAAGAGAAATGTTGACAAACTGTTGCTTGTTCCCTTTACTCTATGTGCTCCCAGAGGCAAATGGCTAGTCTGACGACAGCCTTGTACCCTGGAGAATTTTCCCTTATTACTTATCAACATTTTAGTTGCCATGTAATTCATATGAAAACAAAGCACTCTGAAAAAAAATTCTTTTCAAAGCCAAATTACACTGTGATACTTTATTCTAAATTTAAATTTTGATATACTCTTTTTACACATAAAACCAAAATCCTTTCATTAACTCTAGCAGGAAATATCACTCTCAATTAATGTTAAGGTTACGACTGAGAGCAAGCAGGGAAAGCAACCTGCACTACTGCATAATAAAGCCAACCACTTTAAACAGGTTTTAATGCATGTGAACTTCAGCAGCACTATGGTAAAATCAACATAGCCTGATTTTTCCTGATGACTTTCCTTTTGCCTTATTTATTCTACAAAGTAAATGAACTAAAATATTCCTTCAAACCAGAATTTTTTTTAATGAGGGCACCAGTCACTTACCAGCATGAACTGCAGGATGTAAGGTTTTCACACGTCCCCCTAACATTTCAGGAAATCCTGTCAGCTCAGAGACATCTCTGAAAAGAGATCAACAAAATATCGTTACTGTTTCTGCTCAACTGTTATTTTATATCGTTGCAAAACATCTTTAACATTAAATCTACATTTCTTAGAATTCAGAAATTGAATCATAAGCCACACTAAGACTATTCTTATCTCAGAAACAGGTTCAGGTCAAAACAATAATTTTATGATTAAACAAGCATAAAGATGGCAAATTCCATTAGTGGGAAAGTAAGACTGTTCAGTAAAGTGGAGCTGATACTGGAATAACTGGTTCAACTACATACAAAAAAAAAAATTTTCAATGAAACAAAAGTTTTGAGTATTTTAAAACATCATCTAAGTACCAAAATTAAAAACAAAATGTTTTTAAAGCAATAAACGACTGCTAGATCTAACTATATAAATGTTAATGACTTCTACATGGGGGAAAAAATAGCTAGAAAAAGTAATTGCAAAAAATGTTAAGGGTCAAATGAAAGACAATATTTAAATATCTGTATCACCGAATCAACTTGAACCTTCTCTCCGGTGGAATTTACAAGCAAATTTTATGACACAGAAAAATGCCCACAGTATGATAAATGAAAAAATACAAGAAGCAAAACTATCTTCTATAGGAGCTGCGAACTAAAGAAAATGCTTATCAAAATATTATAAGAAAAGACATGTTAGATAAAATTGAGCAATATTTCCTATATTCTTTATAGTTTACCACATTTTTCAAATTTTCTAGAGTCAACCTATATTGCCTTATTTTGTATTTAATATTTCAACATTGTCAAAGTTTCAGGTATGCATCATTACAAATCAAAATCTGTATATACCACATTAAGTTTTCCATTTAAAGTACAATTATATCCTTCATGTACAATTGATCCCTTTATAATAAAAAGCAACATACATTATAAAGCAACATATTCCGCCAACAGGATACAGAACACACACAGTTCCAACATCAATTGATACACTAGTGATAATATGAATGGTTTCCAATTCGAAATACAGAATTCAGGAAAAATTCAAGTTCCCCAACCGAGGATAATTAGTAAAAATAGACAGGCCCAGATCTATTCCCAGAACTAACAACTATTGGAAGCAATTTTTCTTTTTTTAAAAGAAAGGGACGGCAAGATGAAGGCAAGTAGGCAGAAAGGCAGGAAGAGAGAGTTATTTTTAGTTGTTTCTCCATTCCACAGTCTTGAACTGGGGGCCTTGGGATGTCTGTGGACTGCACCCAGCAAACGAAACCACTAGGCCACCAGGGCACAGCATATGAGTTAATTTTAAAAGCTTACTACTAGAGAACTGAGGGGAAGGGAATGGGCACAAGTGGCGACAGGGTCCAATGGACAGTGGTGGAATACTACTGGCTACTTGGTGGTAGATGTGGTTATATACTTGATGGATAGTAAATCTACACTTATATGTTGTAAGTCAGTTACCTCAAAAAGATTCTATTGATAAAACTGAAGAATGTGTAACAACTGGCATGTTCAGAATAATGCTGGATGCTCACTGCTGTGTACTCACTGATTAAAATTTCATCTGTTCACCTCGCACCTCAAGGTTCATTTCCTAGGATAAAACCTCGGCTCTCCCTCTTACTCGCTACGTTAAGCTCACTAGCTACTGTGATCCTGGGCAAGTTACTTCTCTGGGCCTGAGTTTATTTATTAAATGGGAATAATACTACCTACACCAAAATAATGTTGCAAGGATGATAAATTTATAAGTACACAAGTGCATGTGTATGTAAACAGTCTCATGCTTCGATCAGATATAAATATTCCTAATTTTTAAAAAAGTCATAATAGGGGCAAGGATTGAGCAGAGCTAGGGTGCAAACAAGACTAATGAATTAATAAATATTCAAATCGGGTGATGATCTATAGCAGAAGAACTCATTATATAATACTTCTCTCTACTTTTGATTATGTCTCAAAGTATTTCCATAAAACAAAGTTTGGTGGGGAAAAAAATAGGTTACAAAATGATCAACTCCAATAGGAGCCAATGTGCTCCAAGAAAAAAGAACAGTCTAGATTCTGGATTCTCTCCCCACTGCTGTTCAGAATCTTGGGAGGTAAGGTGACTTAACACTTCCTATAACAACCAATTCAGAGAGAAGATGTAAAAAGACTGTGGAAAATATAAAGCACTTACTTAATAAAGACATTTTTGCTAAATGAACCTGTCAAATTTAGGGAGGCTGTGTAATGCCTATAGTCAGGACAAGAGGAAAAAAGTAGTAACCTACTCCTCTGCATTGATCTAGAGGGCAAGTAGCAAAACTTCAATCATAGCAACAAAACAGCCCTGCCTTTCATTCCTTTTATAAAATAAGTTTCATTTCAGGAATGATATGTCCTTCCTCTGAACTCACAGCAGTTTAATATCGCTATCTTATCGCCTTCCTTTTCTACTTTTTCAGCGGTTACTCCCTTTCCCATCAGCATGTCCACTCCTAGTACACAGTCCTTTCCTTCACTTAGCTAAGGAGGAGTATGAGGATGAGCCAAGTAATGACAGATCTGTACTAGATAGATATGGTTACCACAGATGACAAGGAAATAGAGGTAGACTTGAAGTTTTGTTTTTTTAAAGGTTAAGGTCCAGGCAGGAATAACGGTAAGCAGACGAGATAGAAAAACACATTTATTTATCTCTAGTTGTTCATCTTTGTTGTTAACCCAGGTCCTTGCCATGTATGTTACTGCTGGCCAGAGGCAGTAGACTTAGCCACTTAGCCACTGGGGCACACCTTGAATTTCTGTTTTAACTTTTTATTGCAGTAGCTTTGGTTTACTGTATAGGTTTTAAAGGAGTACATCACTATAAATCAACATCTGCATATATCACATTGTTTACTACTAGCAATCTAATTCCACCCTTCACCAAACTGACCCCATCATACGGCTTTACCTCCCTCCCTCCACCCTTCTGGTAACCACTAGCTTGGCTGCACAGTCTAAAAGTTTATGTTCCTTTTATTGAGTCCGTTCATTTGTTTGACTTGAATCTCCCCGTTAAGTTTTACCAATGAGGCAGTCAAAAGAGATCATATCAATCACATGATTCGTAGCTTGGGTTTTTCTTACACAACAAAGGCCGCCTAATTAGTTAGAGGAAATGAATACAGGAAGGCTCTTAAAAGAGGCCCCCTAGAGCTACAATTCCTTGCTCTAGCCCTCACTTAACTCTGTACACTTGAGCATGTTATTACATCTCTCTGAGCCTTACTTTTCTCCTCTGGAAAGTGGATAAGTGTATCAATGTCACAGCTTTGTTGGGCATAAATGAGGTAGTTTACTCGCAATGTTTGTAATATCTTACTTTGGGGCTCACGTGGTCACACTGGGTCCTGCCTCGACCTAAAAACTTAAAAACTAAGTTATGCCTTACCTGACTGCCAGACCAGCATCCCTGAGAGCTTTTGCAGTCCCTCCAGAAGCGACTAGATTCAAACCAAGTTTAGCTAGGTTCCTGGCAAACTCCACAAGGCCGGTTTTGTCAGAGACACTAAATAAAGCTGAAATAGAAAGCATGTGTCATCACTCGGCGTGCACTGCACCGTGCTCTCCAGACAGTGAGTGCGGGGGCTTGGGGAGGGCAGGCACTCGTCTCCAGCACCGCTCGGCCCACGGAATCAGGCCCCACTCCGGGCCTCCCCGGGGTCTGCCTCCAGCAGCCACACCACCGCAGGCCTCGCAGCCGCGCAGCTCCCGCCGTAGCCGGGCTGCTGGTTCCCGCGGATGGTGAAGCTCCGCTGGGGCGCGCGAAGGCTCACCGAGCTGGCCAGGCGCCATGGCGGCAGGCTACGAGGTCCCCGGACGAGGGGTCAGACGGCGACGCCACGTGCAGAGAGAGGCGGTGCGGGAAAAGGAAAGACCTGGGCGTAGAGGAAGCAGGGCGGACCCCGTGTCACTTGACAGACCACGTGACCCGACGCGCCCCGCCCTGCGCCGAGCTGCGCGCCCCGAGGCCCTCTCCGCGTCCTCGCCCAGCTCCTCTCCACGCCCCGCCTCTGTCTCGCCCAGTCCCGCCCCGCCCAGCGCCCCACTCCGCGTCAGGCTCCGCCCCGCGACTGGCCCCGCCCCGCCCCTCTCTCCGCCCAATTCCGCCCATCCCTGCGCCCCGCCCAGCGCCTCAATCTGTGTCGGGCCCCGCCCCGCTATCTGCCGGGTCCCGCCCCCCGCCCCGCGCCCCGCCCTGAGGCTTAGTCAACTCGTTTTCACCCGGGAACTTGCAGGCTTGATACTTTAAAAAGAAGGCTGCCTGGCGCCACCGCAGTTGGCTTTCCCAGTGGCTGAAGTTGAAGAGCTCACTCCCTTGAATCTCATTCTTCCAAATGATTTGTCCTCGCCTCTAAAAGTTTGGCCGCCCCAGGGGCTCAGGAACAGACGCCGGTGCCTTTAGCTGCTTGTTGTCAAGGCCGGACTGCAGGTAAAAGTGACAAAAACATGCTACAAGGCTAGAGAAACTCGAAGACCAGTTCACACAGCAGCCAAGGTAGAATGATCTCGGCACTCATCTCCAACCCTCCCGTTTTACTAGATTAGAGAAAACAATGCAGGCCTAAAGATTAAGTAATTGACTCCACAGTAAATGCATAAGTGGCAAGATGAAGTAACACTGACATTTGAGTTTTCAATTCTGCATTATGAAGTCTGCTTAAAAAATAGTGTCTCCTTGCTGTTCATGAATATAATTTGACTCAAGAGCCTGGATGAAAGGAGTAATAATGCTCGAAGTGGAGGGAGAGCTCTCTTAGTTCCTTAAAATTAGGGAAAGTAAAATTCAACACACTCCTTTCTTTGTGGAAAAAAATAACACCATACTGCTGTTTACAGAAATATATTTTGAAATGTTCTCAAGGATAGGCCTCTCCATGATGTTAAAAACAGGATTTCCAGACATGTCTCTGGCACGTGCGTTACGTACGTAGGTTATTTCAAGCTGTGGTTGATCCAGGCTGGCAGACTGAGAAACTTTGACCACTTTCTTAACTACCTAGAAGAATGAATTTTGAGGGTTATTACCCAGATTTAGGATTTTTACCAAGAAATAACCTATTAGAGAAACCAATCTAATATTTAATTATGGAGTGTCTTGTTTGTCATGAGTCCTTTTCTCATCCAGTGAGTCACTCTCCTCTCTCCTTGAAGACTTAGGTACCTAGCCCTTTCCTTAGTTCAGGATATATAACCTCAGTTTACCCCCATTGACTTTAGAATCTACATCTATGTAGATTTTCCATATCTATGTAGTTATATTATTCTTGTCTCCTGCAAATACGGCTGACGCTAATATGATTACTTGGCTAGATGGAGAACCCAAAGCGGGAGGGGAAAACTTGCCCTTGATTCTCAATAATTTCTTATTTAAAAGGAATAGTGTTACAAAATAATAGTGCTCTAGTGTCTTTCTTTTATTCTTTGTCTGGGCCCAGCTCAGAGCTGTAGAAAGGAGTTTTTTTTTTTTTTTTTTTTTCTCGCATTACCTACATGCATTTCTTTTTGTTTTTTCTCATTCTCCTCTGTAAGTCTTCCAGTCTGCTTTTTACAGCCTCAAGTAAATACCTATTGTATAGAACCAAGAGTTCTATTTTTATAATCTCTGAATATGTGAACTCCTTGCTCTGAATTTTTCCCACATTTGTAAGAGAAATATCTTAAGATGATCCACACTGTGTTTGCCAACTTAAATTTTAAAAAAAAAAAAAAAAAAAAAAAAAGACAAGGTTCATAGCAAGCAATGAAGGAAATTTCCCTGGCCAGCCACTATTAGTTTTCTGGGCTTTTTAAAAATAAGAAACAGAGCAGAGAAAGGAGTAAATAATGCAGAGATTTAGTGATAAGAAGAAAATAAACAGTACTTAAGTACTCAGCATTTTTCCTGCATGTGAATTTCAAAAATTCAATTTAATAAATATTTATTGAGCCCTTTCTGCCTGAATGGCAGTATCAGAATACAGTATCAGAAAGGCAAAGATAAATATCACCTAATAATTGTCCTGAAGGAGCTCATGATGGAATGAAACTATAGAGACATAGGTACAGATAGAAAATATTAACAGAAAAGGAAAACATGACATTGAACTGTTATATGTATTAAAAAAGAATTAGCTGTAGCTTCCAGACCAAGACACAGCTCTTTTTATACACAATTGTTTACTAAGATTGAGTCAGACAAATTTCTCCATAGTTTTAAGGTTTAAACTTGATCATTACCTCCTATGTTAATGACAAGAATAAATGGATTTTCTGCTAACATCATGATCCTGTAGTTGTCATGCGTGTAGTTTGCGCATAATTTTTATTATGGGTTTCATCAGATTGTAAGAAAAAAATTATTAAAGGCACAAATTGTCAAGTAATGAATGAAGGTAAAAAGTAAGTAGAATTTCCTTTCTGGTTATATTGGGGAGGAGAGGAAATTTCCCCCACCCCATTAATTTTTTTCTCAGGCTGGTAGAGTAATAAAATTAACATCAGACATATTAGTAGGGAGGAAAAAGCAAATTTAATACATATGTATAGAGAATTAATATTGATGTATGTTCTAAAGTCAGCGGGACAAAATGAGGATCTATACTCTCAGCTAAGGAATGGGATAGGAGTCTAAGGCTTCAAAGAGAGAGGAGGTGGACGTGACCCTATGATGAAGACCAGATACTCTGTAGTTGGATGTTTACCCTACTCTATATAGGTTTCATTGATAGACTATTTTTGGTAAAAATCTTAGCTTTGGATAATATTCCTAATGTTCATTCATCTAGGGAAAGGAATGATAAAAGGTTCACCTGAGGCTGCAGAACCTGGATTAAATTTAGCATCAAACAATCCCATTCCAGAGTGACATGTCCCTAGAAAGCCTGTTCTCAACATCTTGGAGAAGTCTATCTGAACATCCTAGAGATGCCTAGTTTTCAATTTGTTCCCTGTTGTAGTTGAAGAAGCATGGATCTCTGTGGGATTCGGTGTGTATCTTCCTTATACATGCTGGTCACAAGCTAGCTAGAAATGGGAGAGATTTCTACCAAAATATGAACTTTTCTCCAAGGCTGTATCACTAGCATTACTGGTTCACATAGACAAAACAAGAGCACTCATTCACTATGAAGATTCTATTTTTATTTCCTCCTTTCTTGCTTCACCTCCCTTCCAAAGGGAACTGGAAGACTCTGAAACCATCTTCATGTGTCTAAAAATATTCACAATATTTGTAAGTGATCTTAGTTCCTCAAAGGCAGTATTCATCTATTTTTATCTCTATCCTTTTTCTTCCTTGTGTAAATATATCACTTCCTCCAAAAGGCCTCTACCTCACTCCCAAATCTGAGTTCTCCCCTGGACTTTGAAGAGCTCAGCCCTAAATCGGGGTTCTCCTACTGGACCCTGAGGATCAGTAAAGCTGTTCCATATGGAGCCAATTTATTCCAAAGGTTTATTCACTCAAGTAGATTTAATTGACCATATGAAGTGACTCCCAGGAGCTTGATAATTATATTAACATATTAAGTATTGTCTGCAAACTCCCTCTCTATTTTAGTCCAGAGGTTAAACTGTTTTATGACATTTAAAAAAATTTAAATATTTTCCCTGCAGCATCTGGGGCTGTTTGGAAATACAGAGTTGGCAATAATACAAAGAATGAATTAGAATAGCTGGAAGCCATGAAACCACTTAGGAAGGGTTTGCATTAACCCACACAGACTCCTAACTAAAGATGTGAAAGCATGTGTTACCGAAAGAAATAACAAGTCCCAAAGGAACTGATTTATGTGAAGCCCCAAGACTTAAGGCCTAACCTAATAGGAGTTTCAGACACTCTCCGCAAAAGGAGTTTTAAACCAGTCAATTCGGGATTTTGTGGTTAGCACTAGTGAGGTAATCTGCATGGTAACACCATCCTCCTTGCCCTCACCTAATGAAAAGGTGACTTTGCCTGGAATAATCTTTCTTTTCTTTTGCTATCACTCTGCTCACTACCTGTTTATAAAACCTCCCCTTTTGTACTCCCCCTGACAGTGCCTTTCAACTTGACAGATCAGCTACTGCCCGATTCATGACTCGTTGAATAAATCCAGTTTACTTGAATTATTTTGGGTTTTTAACAAATGAAGAAAGAGATGTATGTGAAGCTAAATCAGAGGTAAAACCAGCAGCACATGGAGATAAATTGCCTAAGGAAAATATGGAATGGAAAAAAGGGAGACTTCATCCTTCTTAGCTTGATTATCAAAATAGCTGCTAAGTCAAATAAACAATGTTAAAAAAAAAAAAAACACCGGGAGATAAAGAACAGTTTGGGCATGTGTCTATTTTTATTTGAGATGGCTGTGAGAGTTTGGGAAAATAAGTTTGAATTTCTAAGGGATGATTTGAGACATAAATAACTGATGAATGTCAAAATGAAAATATACAGCTCAGTTTTTAGAAATACAAATGTAAATCCAAAGTGGACATGAGGCTAAAGATAAATAAATTTGGAATGTTAATGACAGACACTGAAGGAGTAGTTGAAGCCCAAAAGAAGATAAGCTGGCTCCATTAGTTCTTGCAAATAGCCTAGGTAAGTCCTAAGGTCAAAAGACAAAACTTGTTCAAGCAAGCATCTAATGCCCTAAGAGTGTGTGTGAATTTTAGCCATTTAGCCATTTAACTTTCATATAATTAATAAAGTGGCTGATAGCATGCTACAGAATTGACATTATGGCAAGTGTGTAATAAATATTTTTTTTGAGGATGATATTCATCCACTCACTCATGGATTTAGCCAAAAGTGTTTACTGGGGAACTGCTGTCCACCTAGCCTGAGGGTACTGGGGATCCAAAGATGGAGAGAAGGAACAAAAAAACAAAAAACAAAAAATAATCTCTACCTTCAGAGTTTCCATTTTAAGAGGAGCAGACAGTTAAGAAAAACAAAGAAACGCATCAGATTTCCTGCGGGCTCGCTGAGGAGTTACTTTGTCCCTATGGAAAAATAAAACAGGAAAGAGGACAGTCAGAAAGGAGCTGCATTTGAAGAAAGCTTGAATTTCCCATTGAACAGGTACATTTGAATAAGGACGTGAAAGCTGCAGGTCGGGATAGGAAGAAAGAAGCCAAGGAAGGGACCGCAAGGGTTCAGGTATCCCCAGTTTTTGCAAGTTTGAGTTCTGCCATTTTGCTTTTATGAAAGACCTACGTTAGTACCTGGTTTTGCTAAAGGAAAGAAATCTGTAGAGGATCTTGCCTTTTACGACAGAATGTAAAGTGAAAATCGTATTCCACGGTTTTGCAGCAGCTTTACTAGAAGCTACAGCACCGGGCAGAGAATGGCACGGCCAACCCGCTCCTGGGAACTGCCTTCCACATGTGTGTATGTGTGATGTCCTGCCTGCTTTTACTGTAGGTTTGTGTAGTGTTGGTGTTATATGTTATTTGGTATGATTTGGTGGCTTAGTGGGGAGAGGGTATCTAGGAACAGCCCACAGTTTCCCCTGTAAATGAAAGCTGCTTTGCTTGATGCCATTTGGGCTTTTACAAAGGGTTTCAAGGAAGCAGGACTTATGTATAGCAGGGGGGCCACCGTACTTCTGAAGAACTGGAGTTTGGGGGGTGGGGAGGACAGGTCAGAATAAAGAGCTGAAGGAGAGGAAAGACGGGAGTGGGACAGAGAACAGCAAGAGAAAGGCCCTGCCGAGGAGTGTGCCTCTGGTGTCTGAGCAACAGCCGGCAGGGCAGTATGGCGGCTACCCTGGGAGCAAGACTGAGACCTGAGACGGAGGGAGCTCGGTCAGCGTCAGCTTGCACGGGTTGCTCCCACTGGCTATTGCATGGAGGTCGAAGGCAAGTCCTTGAGAGTTTTGAGCGCTGTGACGTCAGCTTGCCTTCTAGTTTGTTCACTTGAATTGTACGAGAGCAAACAGGGAAGCAGGGAGCTCCCTAAGGGGGCTTGTTGCAGTCATCTAGGACCTAGACCCTTGGTGAAAGATGAGGTGGCTTAGCCCCGGCTGACATCACTGGAGACCGAGATGCAAGCCAGTTCTCTTTTTCTTTTTCTTTTTTTTTTTTTTAAGGGAGCGCCTCTAAGGTTTGCTGACAAATTGCATGTGATATGTGAGAGGAAGAGAGGAAACAAGGATGACTGCAAGATTTATTGGACGGTCTGACTGGAGGACTGACGTTTGTATCACTAACACTGGGGGAGGCTGCAAGTGGAGCAGCCCTGGGAGGGAGAATGAAAGCTGAGGCTCAGGGTGTGAGATGCCTATTAGATTTCCAACGGAGAAGACTTCTGGGCAAGTGGACAAGTCCAGCAGGGCACTCCAGACTGGAGAGAGAAATTTGGGAATCATTAATGGATACCTTGTTTTGTTTGCTGATAATCAGACAGGAGAAATAATCCCATTTGTACATAATGATATTGATACTATAGAGAAGGGAATTGAATGGACACCTAACTGGGCAAAAAAGAATGCATTTTTTTGAAAGAATAATCTTCCAAGGGCATGTATAGGGTATCTATGGATTCTTGAAAAAGTAATTTTCAAAATTGTCTTCTTACTGCTTTTGTTTGCATTGCTGTATCTTTTTTTTTCTTTTATTTCTTTTATTCAACATTGCTATATGCATTTTAGGGTAGTGAATTACTACCTGTATCTGTGTATTTCACCCACCTCTAGAGCCCTTCACCTTGTTCCTTCCTTCCTCCCCTCTACCCTCCCAGTCTTTTATTTTTTTTTTCAAAGAAGGAGGCAGGCAGAAACCAAGGCAGCAGGCTAGCAGGGAGGATGAGAGAGGAGGAAGAAGCATTTTTATTTATTTATGGCTTCGTTATTTGGTTGCTCCCCCAGCAGCAAGTCTTAAACCCAGATCTTGGGGCTTTTACATGGTCTACACCTCAGCTGCCAATATAACATGTAAGCTACCAGTGAATTTTGTGGAGATTTGTCTGTTTCTTTGTTTTGTTAATTTATATTCCATATGAGAGTGAGACCATCCTGTTTTTCTCTTTTCCTTTCTGGCTTACTTCATTTAACATAATCACCTGCAGTTCCATCCGGGTTGTTGAAAAAGGCACAATTGCATTTTTTTTTTTTTTTTAACAGACTCATAAAATTCCATTCCATAGTTTCTTTATCCAGTCATCTGTTGACAGGCGTTTAGTTTGTTTCCATTTCTTGGCTATTGTGAATTGTGCTGCTGTGGACACAGATGTGCATGTATATTTCTTTCTGATTAGAGTTTCTGTGTTCTCTGGGTATATGCCTGGAAGTAGGATTGCTAGATTGAATGGTAGAGTCATCTTTATTTTATTTTATTTTTTTTGAGGAATCACCATACTATTTTCCAGAGAGGTTGCACTGCTTTAGAAAGTGAATTTTTAAGGATATTGATGATGTTCATGATGTGATTATGGGAGTGGAAGTTGAGGTGACATGTAGGTAAGGTCACTGTGATGTCTGGGACTCTACAGGTTTATGTTTCCAGTCCTGGGGTACTTGTTGACAGCACCAACTTTAACTCCCCAAAGCCTCCCTTTCATAACTGAGTTCCTAAACAGTTTGGTTAATCAATGCAACAGAATGGGGTTGATTGAGACCAAAAAGGGAGACTGATAGACAAGATCATTCCCAGAACCTCCCTTTACCTGATTCAGAAGAAACTTGAACAGATAGATGTCAGAGCAAATCTGGCCTAGTTCTGTGAAGAAATTATGTAAGAATGTACTGACTTGAAAAACCAGGTACCTCTCACTCCATCTACCAGGTAGAAATCCACAAGAGGGAGGTCTTCCTGAATATTGTCTCGGGCTCCTGTAACATTAGCATTTTAATCAACCTGTAATTGCCTCTTTTTAAAAAAAGTTTTTCCACTTCCATTTCTTTTTTTTTTTTTTTTTTCTCAAAGAGAGAAAGGAAAGAAAGGAGGAAGAAATGTCTTTGTTCATTTTGGTTTTTCACCCCAGCCCTGGGTCTCAAACCCACATCCTTGACTTGCATGCATCTTGCCACAGCAGTGTCTGCCACCTGAGCCAACAGAGCAGACCCTATAGTTGCCTCTCTTGATCTCCAGATAATATTCAGGATCAAAGGATCTGAGCTTCTTTTGTAAATTTTGGAAAATGTATACAAATAAGACCACCTACTCAAGGGCCTTTGTTATAAAATGTCTCCCCGCCATTCCCCAGGACTATAACTGTGGGCAGTCTACACAGAGCAAGCTGTCTGACTATTCCCAGGTTTGAATGGTCAGTTTAATTAACCAATAAACTTGATTACATTTCATTTTTTTAAAAAAAAACCTAGTTCAAATGGAAATTTTGCTAATTTTGCTAATTGAATAATATATAATTCATCATGAAATACCAATTCTAATAATATATTAAGTAGGAATTTCCTAAAGAATATTGCAAGGGATTATATTCACAAATTTATATCATATTAAATGTTTTCCAGTCTCTTTTCCTTTTTTGTAAGTTACTTTAGCGTTCCTAGATATTTAAGGAATTTAGAATTAAAGTCACATTTTTACTAGCTTGCTATATTGATAATACTTGTTTCAGATAAGAATCAAAATGAATGTTAAAACTGAAAATGGGGTTCCAGCTACTGTGCAGGGCCTGTATAGAAAATGGGCGTTCTGAGCAAAGATTTACAAAAAGCTCTTTCATTTTGGTCCTTAATCTGAAATTTCTTCCCCATCAACTGCTGTATAGATCAGTCTACAGCTTAGATTGAGCTTCGGCCTACTAAAGGCCCTGTACTTTTCCTCCCAGGTAACACTGCCAGGATTTTCAAGTATTTGCTAATACCTTTGTCTTTCTGGCAAGCCTTGACCAGTTGTTGAATGCCGCTGCCAGTGATCTTAGACCTTGTCTACTATTTGCCGAAAGTGAGGCTGATGTGACTACTTAAAACCCAGCCTCCATCAGATTTCACTCTTGACCAAATAGCCACCATCAGTATTTGTCGTTTTTCAAGCTTCCTCAGCATTTGGACACCTACTATCCTGCGTTTCTAAAAATAGAATATTGTAATGCATTAACTCCAAAATAGAATAAATAGCTCTGATGTTATCTTTCCTTTTGAAGGATTTCTTTCTCACTCCAATCCCTCAAGTAAATGAAGATTTTCCCTCCTTTCATCCCAGAGCTTACTTTAATTATAACAATTTTAATATAGTGTTGAACTCACTTCTTTATAAAACTGTCTTCTACATTGTACTTTATGGGTGGGGAACTATGTTTTATTTTTCTGTGTTTACCCAAATACAATAGCTAGTAAATAACAGTCATTAACCATAGAGGCTCGGAAGACTTGACCACTTTCTACTCCTAGTCTTTGTCACTTGGAATTAATAGTCCTCAGCCTCATTCACAGTGATGGTGCTACTAGGCTCAATGCCCCTTTTTTTTCCTGGGCATTATTGCAGCCTGTCACTGTCACTTTGTTTTTATATTTTTGGTATCTTGCTCCTTCTAACTGGGACTTCTTTTCATTTTACAGAAATTTCTTTCATATTCCTTGTAAGACTTGCTTATTTGTAATAGTCCTTTAACTTTTGTTTGTGTAACTCTTTATCATTCCTTCAATCCTAAGTGATCGCCTCGCAGTATTGTTGGTTGGAAAGCCTTTTCTTTCAGCATGGTGACTGTATCATGCCATTCCCTTCTGAACCGTAAAGTTTTTCTTGTGAAATTCACAGATAATCATGTAGGGATTCCCTTGTATGTAACTCATTTTCCCTAGCTGCTTTTAGGATTCTTTCTTTATCTTTGATTTTAGTCATTTTAATGATGTGTTTTGATATATGTCTGTTTGGGTTTATGTTGCTTGGCGTTAGTTCATCTTCCGGATCTGGATGTCTGTTTCCTCCTTAGGTTAGGGGAATTCTCAGCTATTATTTTTTCAGATAGGGTTTCTTCCCCATTCTCTCTCTTTGTCTTTCTGGCACTTCTGTGATATGAATATTATTCCTCTTGATGTTGTCCCATAAGTCTTGTCTCTCTTCATTTCTTTTCATTCTTTTTTTCTCTTTGCTTGTCTGCTTAGGTGTATTCTACTGCCCTATCTTTTAGCTTCCTAATTTGATTGAAGGCTTTCTTCTAGTATAATTATTTATTTATTTTTATTATAGTAATTATTCTATACATTAAAATAATTTCCTATTTATAGGTTCCCCATTTATCAGATATGTTTCAACACACCATACCGTCCACCAAATCAACAAGTGTTCTTCCCCATTACTTCCAGTTCAAGTTTGAACTGCTCTGTTGTTCTTTAGTTGAGTTACTGTGTTCTTTAGCAATATGAATTCTGTTTGGAACTGCCTCATATTTTCTCTATCTTTGTTGTAATTCTCTTCTCTTTTTGTTCCTCCATTGTTCTCCTGATTTCAGTGAATATCATTAAAACTATGGCTTTAAAATCTTATCTAGGTTAGTTACTTTATATCATTGCATTCAGATTTTTCTCTAGAGGTTTTATTTTGGTCCATCATTTGGGGGTATGTTTCTTTATCTCCTCATTCTGTGTTTATTTCTATGGGTTAGGCTGAATGACTTTATTTCCCTGCCCTGATGTAATGCCTCATGTTAGGGTATCAGGTTGCAAACTATAGGCCTGGGATGTCAGCCCAGAATGCTGGATTGTTCTTTTGTGTTATTTCTGCACCAGTTAGAACTATTTGAGCTCTGGAACCAGGCACTGTGTTGAAGGCCAAGAGTGCAGTCTTCAGGGATAGAGTCAGGGTAAGGAATGCAGAGGTTTCCCCCAGAGTCACAGGTATGGATTAAAAGGCTCAAGGAGAGAAAGACCCGGGAGGTGTGGGCATAGACCACAATCCCAACAGACGCCACTGATGAAAGGAATTTGTTTGTCTCCCAGGGTTCTCATGTGCTGGTTGCAGTAAAGCACACACCTGTATGAAAGTCTCTCAGTTCTCTAGCTGGGCAGCAGTCCCAGCAGGGAGCAAAATATAACAAGTCCTGGGGCCTGGGAATGGGAGCTCTAGTAACTAGCAGGCAGCTATGCAAAGGTCTCAGCAGTAGATACGGATGTTTGACATTGTTAGTTTTAACCTAAATTGGAGTGTTTTGAGCTTCTAAGATACAACAATTAATGTTTTTAATAAAATTTTGCAAGTTTTAAGACATTATTTCATCAAATATTTGTTTCTGTCTCTTTCTCTCCTCCTTTTAATATTCCCATTATGCATTTGCTGGTGCAAAGCTGCTATTTTGTTGGAACCTCTCTAATAATTCTCCCTAAAAGAACTGCTGATTCCTCTTTTCAGGAAATTGATTGGCTATCTGTTCCAGGGTCTCAACCTTGGCAGGGGATTGCTACCCTGGCAGTCCAGAGAACCAGAACCGTAACTATGATCACAGACTGCCAAGCATCACAAATACACAAATAGTTGAGAGGCCAGCGTGTGTTTATCTGCACACATGAGTTTGTTGCAATATGATGGCCACATATACCACATATACCAAAGTAAGCCTGGAGCCCAGCAGTGTCTAAGTTTAGAAAAGGCTCTCCCTCTTTTTTAATGCCCACACTAAAGTATTTGGTTCAGCAAATAAAAGTCCTGCAGTCAGGTCTGTGTGCACTTTTTCAACTCCCTGTGCTCTCTGTCCTGTATTCCTTTCTCCCCAGAGCTCTACTCTTCTTCAAAGAAAAGCCCATCTATTTTCAATCTAGATTATACATGCCTGTAGGTCGGTTCCTAGATGTGGGATCACTTGCTGAGGAGGGACACTCTTCAGCCCCAGGAAGTGTCTGTATCTCTTCTTGCCCTTTCTGGTGGACCCCGGGGTCTTGATACCGGGTGGTGTGAATGCCAAGACTGATCAGCTTCTGCAACTGTTTGCAGATATGTGTGTCACTTTTCCTTATGGAGATGCTGGTCCTCTTTTCTTTCAAAGTCTGTGGTTATTAAATGGATGTAGTTTTATTTTTTAAATGGGAAGGAGGTATACTTAAGATCTTAGCAGTCCATTATGGAGCAAACCTAAAAATCTTCACTTTTACCTCAACTCCAGTGATTTTCTTGGTGACATCAGTATACCCGTCAATGACCTATTCAATAGTCGAGTCAGTATCTAAATCCAAGTATAAAAAAAGATGCCTCAAAAACTTTAAAAAAATAGCAAATTGTAGATAGAATTGTCTTTGTGAACTCCACTAATGTATTATGGGTTATGGTATTCCATGTGAATTTTACTTACTAGTGACATTAAAACCAAGTAAAGCTAT